>JAIGNY010000615.1:275000-287500 GCA_020152595.1 Chiridota heheva
CCTGTCACTATGAGCTGCATTTGATCTACAACTGCTTGTTCAGTCAAGTTATACTTACATGAAGATAATTAGAAAACATTAAAATTCAACAGTGGTTTCACTTATTGCTTGTTTTCAGAAAGAAGGTAACAGTCCGTTCTGCAAAGCCTACTGGTTGTTAGGAATACATCAATACATAAGCAAAGCAGGGCGGTAATGGATCCAATACCATTGTGTTGATTTCCTCGGATAGCAGAAATACATAAGCATAAAGTTATACTATATGAATGAAACTCACCGATCATTTGTTCTTGCGCTCCACGATCCGGCTCCAATAACGCTAAAAAGTGCGGATTGAGCTGGTGAGTGGTTGCTATCATGCGAAGTGGAGGCAGTAAGTGCTGCGCGAATATCTGACTGCACGTACATTCGAGACAGACTGCAATCATGTGCTTCATTTAAGATGAGGAAAACATGCATCATTAATGAGTAAAAACAACTATAACAATTCTTTTACATTACAAACTGTTCTTTCAAAATGGATGATTAACAGATAATGATAGATCTACATATAACAAAGGGAGAATCTATTCTATATTCATTGGAGATTATTTGTTAAGTAAAAGTTGAAACCTTTTTAAACCCATTTTCAAAATAACCTTTTCAAAAGGGTTTACCATTGGTGACAACACATACTGTACAGCACGCAACAAACCCTGGAAATGTTTTGAATAATCCACTTCATTGTCAAGTTTTGACTTACCAAACTTTAGAACATCTTAGCATGTACAAGGATACGTAATGTTTGAAAGGAATGAAGATCATTTTTTTTCAATCACACACTGTAAAATGAAGATATAATTTCCTGGTAATATAGTTGTTTAAGATAGGCAAGTAGTAGCATCTTGAACTTAATTGAAATAAAATAAGCTATAACCCAGGAAAATAGCTCAAAAATACATCAAAATTGGATAAAAAGTGACCATTGTACACCATTTTGAATTGTCAGGCCTTAGTATAATAAAATTATGCAAATTATATTTAAAGGATTAGTACAGTGGCCAAGCAAGTTTATCTTAGACAATTATGTTTGTTTATAGAACTTATAACCTCAGATTCCGCAAAAGTCTTTATATACTATATATATTCTTGCTTAAAAACCATTGGATATGTCAAGAAATAAATAAATCAGTATCTAGTAATTATAGTAACAGAAGGGTAGTTATAATTTACCCCCGGAAGAGAGCTTGAAGGGAATTACACAAGTTAAATCAATTTTCTTCAAAATACATTAAAAGAATGTGAGGATGCATGCGCCAGCTATCTATAGTAGACTTAGTACACCGTCCATTGCACACCGATAAGACAGAAATTCATGAAAATTTGAAGAAATTTCTCCAGAACAAAAGATTGCAGGTATAGGGATAAAAAAAATTAGACAAGAAATCAATACTATTATGTCTTAGGACTTGCGTGTTTGAGTTTTAAGCAAAAATGTAATCTTGAAGTTGTTGTAAGATTTGAAGAAGAAAAAAATGACAATTGTTTGCAATTATTGAGTTTTACCCTTTTTCAATGTAATTTTCTCAATATTTTGTAATATGACTCTTATAAAAAAGTTACATTTTGTAAAAGAAATATCCGAGTACTATAAAATGATACCAAGATTACTCCTATAGGACTGTGGTGAAATCCCAATTTTATTTTTAGAAAAAGGTTGTTTGAAAACGGCGATACTATTGCCCTGTGGTAGAGTAAGGGATAAGATTGAATATCTTCTTAACGAAATACGATATTGAAGTTATTTCTTCACCACCGTGTTTCCTCTTAAAGTCTTACTTTCACATTAGATAAATTTGCTTAACCCCTATACTTACCCTTTAGATTTTGTGACATCGACACAGGAAAACCAATGAATGTTAACTTATTGTTTTCAATCGTTAAATATAGAGGCGCAATGCGAAAAGTGATCACGCCATAGCAGGAAATGGTAGAACAGTTACATAACCTGAAGAGAATTCTACCGTGTTCCTGTCATTCTTATCTAAGGAACACGGAGTCATCAACTTTTAATATTAAATATCTGAAAATAAGAGTTAACGCCAAGCATCTTGTAAAGATATTTAAATTGAAACTATCGAATTATGTTTTCCAAACAGAGGGGAAAATTAGAATAAATTGTGCTTGCAAAAAATTAGACTAAATTGTGCTTGCACACATCGTCGTTTAGTCATTGAAATCAAACATGCATCTCTGACAATATCGGAGATGTTGAATTAAAATCACAAATGTATGTTATACCTGTCAACTGAATTAATGTCTTCTACTAAGCTGTCGGAATGTGTTATGTGGTGTAAAAGAAGCAATTTTCCCATAAAAATGATTAAATATAGTACGCATTTTTATATGCTGATAAAACCTGTTACTGTCATACGAATACAAAACCGAAACATACTTAGCACTGTTAAGGACAAGCTGTTTAGTAAATACGATTGAATTGTCAATTCGAGTAAATTGTTTATACTAGATAACCTTCAAGTTATTATAACTTAAATTGCTTTATAAAATACAAACATCAAACATAAAATAGTTATCAATGCTGTAACCAAACATCGCAAACGATACAAATCCCCTCGCCGTTAACAACACACTGTCCACATGTCATCCTCTGTTCCACATGCCTTCCCATTCTGCATTCTACCCTACTGGAAGTAATACATGGAATTTAGATATATTTCCACCACATCACTCATATCATACCTACAATCAAGATGAAATCTTACTACACGCCATCCCTTTCTGTACAACATGTCATCCTACCTTGTCCCACAGGTCATTCCATCCTATCTGACAGTCTGACATGCCATCACGCCTGAAATCCAGATGACATCCCACCATACGCAATCCACATGCCAAGCCATTCTGTCCCACACACTATCCCTACCTGTTTCAACGACATTCCGCCGTGTCCCACATGCTATCCTGCCCTGTTCCCATGCCATACCACCCTGTCCCACACATCGTTCCACCCTATCATACATGTAACGCCATCACTTTTTGAAATTGTAAGATCGCGAGTAGACTGCAACATTAATCACTTAATTGATTTTGAGACGGATAATTTTAGACTGTTTAAACGGTAAAGATCAGCTCTTTTGATGCGTTAAAGTGATGTCCAAATAACAAATAAGACAATGAATAATTAACTTTGATTACATGAATATATAAACTGTCAGCAGGAAACACACTTTAATAATAATTATTGATAGTAAGGCCTGAGTTCAGAATAAATTCAAGGATTAAAGATGTCCAAAACGTTTTCAAAGATGACGTAATAGCATCAACAATTAAAGTACTACGTCAGCATATTATGTTAGTTAACACTATGTGCCAAATTATCAAGCAGTATGTCTGCGTTGGTATTAAAACTATAATTATAAAGTTGAATTTGCAATTAGTGCCAGTATATGTTGCATAAGTCACTATTGATTTTGCAGTGTCAGATTATGTTAAATACTACTCTACCATAAATAGGCATATTGCAGTATAAAAGTTATCCTATCAATTGAGAAAATACTCACTCGTTCATCTGTTTTTATGAAATCAAATTGAAGCTAAAATTCAATCCAAACGAAATGTTAACAAAAAATATTGAACATTGAAAACTTACGTGAAAAAATTATACCATTCAAGAAACATGTAGCTAAGGAGTAATTTTGAATTAATACATACCATTGCAGCCTAACAATATTGCTAGAAAAACCAGCGTGAGCTTCATTTTTGACAAAATAATCTTGTAAGACATGATGAGAAGCACACCGAAGTTGAGTTACACCTATTACTGGTGTGTTATTATAGACGAAGATCTGTAGTTGAATGAAGATTGATCACTTCGTTCTTCTTTCTTTATTCTATTGCACCGTGACCTTAGTTTTCATTGGTATACTTTGTAATTTTTTCTGATCAAAGTATTTCTAATCGTTAAATTGTTCTTATTAAGTATTTTTATGACAACGATATCCCGCAGAGGTCATCCTTTGCAAAGTTAATGCAAAGTTAATCTTTTGCATTTTTCTATTAATTTTTAGGAACCAATAAGCCAGTCAACTGGGTGGTTTTACACACAAAAGTTTGAATCTAAAAAACATTTTGAAAGCTTTAAATATTGAAATGTGTAAGGACGTGTAGAGGTGACATTAGCAAAACCATAAGAGTAGTAAAAAGGATTGTGAATTTTCAGGCATCATTATGCAAATAAATATGCTAATTTTATGTATGTAAGTGGGTGACTTTGGTATTTTCTTATGTTGAATTCTTTTTTGTAATTTTCCGTTGAACTTTTTTAATAGAATAAGCATTGTCATTAAACGTTTTCATCATCTCTACGCGTATTCACAGTGCAAATCTTCATCGCCATTAAAGATTCTGTTCAAGCTTTTAGCGACAAAATTTGGTAACATGGATACGTACAACTTGTTGGTATAGTAGCGTAACAAACAAGCATTATGTTCAGTAGAACATTCTTAAAGGAAAATTCCTATTCATTTTCAATAACATAATAGCAGACTATTAAAAGACAATTGTTGAAATACCAGGTGGATGACTTTACGTTTAGAAGTCACTGAATATCAAAGAATTCACCTGTGGGTTAATTGAAAATTGACCTTGCTAAGTGTTGAATTTGATGTCATCATTGCAGATCTTGAGTAGTTCTTTGTATATTTCTCTGAACAAATCATTTTACTTTCATTTAGGGTACATGAAGTTGAAAAGTGCATGCTATTCACTTGGTTGGATATGTGACCTGAGATTATCAGACCGCATAGTAACCGTGCGCATTCACCCCGCATTGGAGTGCAAACAAAGCAATCAGCTGTGTTTGTTTACATGCCATAAGCACCATACACAATAAACGCATACGGACATGCCCAAGTGTATTGCGCAAAGGTTTGTTTTTACTTTAGAATATGACGTCATCTCCACGGATGCGACGTGGCACCAACCAAATGAATACCCCATCTCAAAATCTGATACTAAAATAAAAAGTGCTTTCAACTATTTAGAAAGGGGCAATTATTAAAGCAATGCATAAACTTGGTCTTGGTTCTGTCTTTGTGTCATCACTCAGTTAGTCTGTACATTGTAAGGTCACTTTTCAACACACTGCAGGTGAAATCTTTGAATTGCAATAAATCCTAAACGGAATGAGAAATCAACATGGTTTTTCTCTCATCAATTTGTTTCTTCATAAGTCCTTTATATATATATATATATATATATATATATATATATATATATATATATATATATATATATATATATATATATATATATATATATATATATATATATATATATATATATATATATATATATATATATATATATATATATATATATATATATATATTTTTGAAACAATCAATAAAACAGGTTATGAGCAGTCTGTTTTGTTGATTGTCTCAAAAAACAAAAACAATGAATTTTAAAATACAGCCGCAAAAAGTTTCTAATATCTATTTTCTATCCGTCTCCCAAATTTCAGGATATCCACTGAAATTTTTGACAATCCGGAGCGAAAAATAAGAAATCCCATACGTTTAGTGTAGGCTAGTCAAATGTGTAGGCTCATGCGATGACGTAATACATAAAAGTACCCAATTTTTGGGAATTCCAAAGTACCAAGTGCTTCGGGTTGCTCCAGGACTCTTGAATTGTACATTCATCTTAGAAGGAAGCTGGAATTATTACTTTGTGAATTGTTAGAAGGGTTTGGTTGTTGATAAGAATCTCGATATTAAAGGAGCGCTAGACCAAAAAGTAAGGTCATTTTTTTAATCTCGTTGATATGGATATTAAAGTGACCTTTGCCCACACGTCGTCTATAGTTTAATCTGTTGTGGAAAATATAATTGCGAAATTTGCAAATACGAACGCAATTAATTTTCCGTCTAGTATTTCTTTAATGCTTCACTGTTAAAACTTTCAAGAAAATGAAAAATAATATACGGTTGAAAAATATGATTTGAATCTTGGATTTCATCACGATAGACCATCGAAATTGTTGGGCATAGCTGAGTGTCATGGCTGCAAGAATCATGTAGACAAACCATTGAACAGCTGAATACAGCCAACTTGTATGTCATTAATTGACTTTTCTTCAAAATATTATATGTCAAAAATTTGCTTAAACGTTGGTTAAACGGACATTTTACCCACCCTCCATAAGATTACGTGCTTGTGGTTTTTCCAGTAGTTTCTTCATATAGGAGATTTTGTCTTTCCTTAATCATACAAGAAAAACTGTCTGACCTCTGAACAAATCAAACAAGAGGGCGTGATACACGATATCTAAGCGACGGGTTGTTTTCTTCTATTGAGTATGTTTAAAACCAATTATTAATTGTTATTATTTTATTTATCTTTTATTTTGATTACCAAACTGACTGAACTCTAAACAAATAAAACACAAATGTGCACGATACACGATATATAAACGACAGGTTGTTTGATTATTTGATTACCAGATACAGTTTCATACTTACCTTTTCTAGAAAATAGAAGATGGGATACTAACTCGGAAATATAGAGTACGATACATGATATCTAACCGGCGGGTTGCTTTGTCTCTTAAGTATGGTTAAACAAATTATTAAAATCAAGAATAAAACATCTTTGGAGCTTGTCGTGCAAATTTGTTTTACAACTCCCACCCCTATTCCAGTGTTAGGGGTCAAGTTACGCCCCGTGGGATAGGAGGACATGTCATTCATTTTCCTCCCCTTCTTTTATTCTTTAAAAAGAAAAAGTATTGCCCAATATCACCCCAACCATCCCCTGTGCGAGAAATACGGCCCGGTCCAGATCATAATGCATTTTTTTCTTCTACCCCATCCGTCAATTTTTCTCTCATTTTTGTTCCTTTTAGCGAATAATTATGTTTTTCCATTCTTTAGTTCATAAAGTATTCCTGGTTAGTATTTACTCAAGATACACCTGTACACGGAAGAGGAAAAGTCATGACAAAATGTCTAAAGTTTACAAACCTACTTAGTTCCTTATCTACAAATATGGTTAAAAAAGTAAACAAACTTGAGGAAACTTGAGCTTTTTATAATGACCTGGTGTTTTTTATTTGATGAAAACAGTCAATTTTGATGATTTAGATAAGTTGTAATATGTAACACACCAGAACCAATTCTAAAGAAATGCAGAGCCCGACACCTGGGGTCGAAGGCCATTCCCACTCCATAGTACCTTTTAAAGCAATACATTTCAAATAAACCTTTACCCGAAGGGTAATGGCCGCATTGGTCTTGCTCCTCCTCCTCCTCTCATACCTGTCGCACGCCAGGCTGCAAGATAATGAACCAGAACCGAAAGATTTGTGATTCCGATGCTTTTTTCTCATTTTTTGTACTAAGTGTTATGTCATTGAAAATCATGAAATATTTGATACATTGTGTTTACAATCTCTTTCAGCATAATCAAATTAAGCCCGCCCACTCTGCACATTAATGAAATTCAATATTCTATCAAATGAACTCGTACAAACTAGCTAAAATCATAATTATACAAAATACGAAACAAAACAGACATGTGATTGTTAAATTATGAGCATTTTAGGGTTTTCACATTAAGTCCCACCTACTAATTAACATGCATGACATCAATCACCACCAAAAGCATTAGGGCACTCTACAGATCATGGACTATCTGTGTACCGTACATGACGTGAATCCAGTTTGTACTTTTTGAGATACCATGTTTGCAAGATCGTTTTAGCAAAATCATATTAAGCCCCGCCTACTACGCATATTAATGAAATTCAACGTTTGTATACAATAAACACATACACATTATCTAACAACATAATTAACTGAATATGAAAGAAATCAGACATGCGATTATCAAGATAAGGGCATTTCAAGATTTTCTCATATTAAGCCTGGCCTACTCATTAATTTGCATGTTATCACCGCCAGATACAATATGGCACATCTATAGACAATATGCTATCTTGTACCAAATATGACATGGACCCAGTTGACCCGTTCTTGAGATACCATGCCTTTAAGCTCTTTTCAACAAAATCATGTTGGGCCCCCAACCCCAACCCCCCCCCCCCACCCCCCTCTCTCCTCTTTTCTTCCACCCTCCACTCCCACTATGCATATTGATGAAATTCGACATTTGTGTACCTTGCACATGTACACAGTAGCTAACAGCATAATTTCACCCAATATGAAACAAAGCAGACATACGGTTGTAAAAAATATGAGCATTTTAAGATATTTACATAAAGTCCCGCCTACTCAATAATATGCAGGACATCACCACCAAAACAATAGGGCACCTATTTTTCACAAATGAAACACTGATAGTCTGTTCTTACATGCTTAGGAGTTTTAAAATATTTACGTTTCTTATTTTAGTTGAAAATGCGTGTTTTGATTATTTGCATCTTCAACATACTCATGGCATGGTAAGAAAATCTTAATCCAAATACGTCTATTCCGCGGTGTTCTGATTTTTCACTCGGCGGCGCACACGATTTGCAGCAAGACTACAAATCGTTTACCTTGAGAGAAGGGACCTTATCACAAATCAGGAATTAATGGTACGTGTAATATTATTTCTTTATATAATTCTATTGAAAAGTATTATGATACAAATTAATTATTAGGAAATTTGACTAAAACTTAGCATTTTTTGCAAGTATTGCTTCGTAAATTTGTGTGAAAAATGATTTTACACATGTATTACCGCAAAATGACAACCTTGTAATAAATCACTGAGCTGGACCGAACCCCCAAAGAAAAATCTTAAGAAATAATTTCTTTGCCAATATGCCACTATACATTATGGCGCTAGGCCTATTAGTGGTATTTTCAGCGTATTATTGGTATCAAATTGAATTCGTATAACTTTTTGTCAATCGACAACCTCCCCCTCTCCCCTACTTCCCGGCCCCCAACCTGTCGGCGCCGGACCAAATGACAAGTTCGGTGAAAAGGCTTAAGAAATCATTTCTTTGCGAATATGCCACTTTACATTATGGCGCTAGGCCTACGTCCACGTTTTGTGCCTCAAAACAAAATGAACATATCAAATACGACTTACGACTAAAACAGATAAAAAAGAAAGACAAAATCAGAAGTAATTTGTCTTGAAGCAGATCATTGTGGCGGGGGCTTTAGTTTTTTCGATATGCAGTAAGCGTGAGTGCGCGTAAATGCCTAAGAATTTAAATATACCGTGGTAGAGGGGTACTCTAACGCGGCTGGTCGTTTGTTTACAAAAAAAACATTCAATGTAAGCGTATCGTGCGTGCGCAACACTAACGTTAGTCCAAATGTACCTAACGGTATATGCATAATACACTGACTACTGGGATTACTACGACTTTTTTAAATTTATTTTAGATTTAGATTTATTTTTCTTGACGCCAGGATGTCCTGTAAGTATGCATAATTTTAACATTCCTTTAGTTCAGCACATAGTGGTCGTAAACATTTTAAATTTCATTGACTTCTATGTAGAACCCTATCACCGTCAGCGATCTAGACTAGCCTAACGTAATCTGTATAGGCGTAGGCCTAAGTGTAGGCTCATATCGCATATCGCAAACGAAGATTAAAATTGCAATGTTTCGAATATAGTATGAAAAGATAACTGATTAATTTCTTTTGCATTTTAAATACATATCTAGCAGTTCGGTTCGTACCGCCGATTGGGGACTCAATAAGTCTCTCAAGCATGCGCACTGAGCTTACAGTGATAAATGGAAGCCGCCATTTTCATTGTGAAGCTTCAGTCATAGACACTTATCAGTCGTTTCATTGAAGGTTTGTAACAAAGTTTGCTTTGTTCATGTTCAATTTCACGAAAGTAAAACAGTTTCGTTACTACCAAGCAGTTATTGCAAAATAATTTTCGCAAATCCCAAACTTATTTCTCATAATTTAGGAACACCTTGTTAAAGCGCGACTGCATAACGGTAAAATTTTATAAGAATTTATAACTTTTTCATTTTTTTGGAAAATGCACTGTGAATATGTAAAGCGCACGGTGGAAAGATACATTAATTCATATGCCATTATTTCAAATCGTGTGGAAAATTTGGAAACCTTCACAGTGGTTGAGTTTCCCGCGCTCAAATTGTGTCTGATTCTTATGTTATTCTTATACGGACTATGTAAGGAAAATATTTTTGATCTCCAGATTTTTTGTGTATTTTCCCTTAATTTAGGGCATCCCAAATTCCAAGAATTTGACATAAATTTATCGAAAACTTATTTTACCGGTCAGGTATTATTTGAAATACATAATTTAGAGAAAGAGATGATTATGTTTATTGAATTAAGCCTTGAATTTCCATTTTTTTCTTTTTAATTTTATGTGCCATTGGCATCATTTTTTTCTTTTTAATTTTATGTGCCATTGGCATCAATCTGAAAACAGGAATTAACACTTGAATACTGAACCCCACAAAATCAATAGTTTTAGACATGGGGCACTAAATTTGATACAATATTCGGGCTGTTCGTTATAAAATGACCCCAAATAGTATTACCTTTACTGTTCAAACACTGTTATTATTATTTGTATACATCATTTATTTTTCATAGATTATATAGTAATTATTAGTATTATTAGTATCATTATTAGTGTTGTTGTTGTTGTTGTTATTATTATTATAAGTAGTAGTAGTAGTAGTAGTAGTAGTAGTAGTAGTAGTAGTAGTAGTAGTAGTAGTAGTAGCAGTAGCAGTAGCAGTAGCAGTAGCAGTAGCAGTAGCAGTAGCAGTAGCAGTAGTAGTAGTAGTTAATATGAATTTTCTGACAAGAGCTTAAACACAGTATTTGAAAAATGGTATACTGGATTCATGTCATAAGACAGATAGCCCATGGTCTGTAGATGTGCCTTATTGGTTTTTTTGGTGGTGATACCATGCATATTATTAATAAGTGGACAGGGCCTAAAGTGAAAATTTTGAAAAATGATAAATAAGCAACTGTATTACTTGCGTAATACTGGGCATGGTAATTTTGTTGTTTGTTGTGTACATGCTTATGTAATCAGCAGATGTCATTAATATGCATGGTGTGCATGATTTCTGCATTGAAATGATCATTTGGCAAGTTTCTAAGTGCTAAGTGATGTAAACACCACACTGTATCTCATGAACAATATAACAGATTTGAACTATATCAGACACTTATAGGTCATGGTCTGTACATATAATCTAATGTTGTGGTAGTGATGGCATGAATATTAATGAGGAGGCGGGGCTTACTAACATCCTTGAAATAGAATAAATGAGCAACCATTTTTGCATATACTTGCTATGATAATGTTTTTAAATATTGTGCAAATGCTAATGTTAGCACTTTTATTGATCTGCATAAGTGTCATGGAACAAATATTTCATGATATGCAATAACATGGCAGTTAATACAATTTTTGCAAATCAATCAGCTTATGAAAAAGCATCAGAACCACAACACTTTTTGGTTTTGGTTATACTTATGAAAAAAAGATAAATTGCATAGGCTGCATTGTACATTAATTGTGAAATCTCCTTGAAATTTGAGCACTTCTCCTTAAATTATCGGGAATTCCCTTAGCTTTTCGGGCAATTTTCAGGAATTTTTCTTCAATTTCCGTGAATTGTAATTCAATTATCAGAAAATCTTTGTCAATTTTTGGGACATCTTCACTTTCTCTGAAATTTACTTTACTTTTGATTTTTTTTTTTAATTTCCGGAAAATCACTGTCAAATTCTGGGAAATTATTGTCAATTTTGGAAAAGCGCTGTCAGTTTCAGAAAATTTTAAGAAAATGTTTACAAAATCTAACAATATTTTCAAGTTTATGTTGATAATAATAATTCATCCTCCCAACCAGGAAGAAAGAATGCAGCTGAAAAAAAGGATCGGAGTGCCCCCAACTTCATAAACCTCTGCCATTTCCCCCATCTCAAACCTGCGTCAGGGTCCTGGGTATGTGCTTTTATGGGGCTAAAGCCCTCTCAAAAATGAAAAGCTAGACACTCCCCTGCTCACATAGTTAGCCTATGTAAAATTTGAATACTTTGTCCAAATTTTGGGTCATCCTCACTTTTGACAGAATGAAGAAATGAAACATAGGCGTAACACTTATTTTCATACAATTCTACAATATAATTTGTTTCTTTCTTTAGTTCTTTTGTTTTCTTATAAGCACCCATTTGCCCTTCGAGATTTCTGTTTATGTCTGTCCTATGGGTTAGATGAATAAGCTAATGGCAATTCAAGTATTTACACCAAGTTTATAACAGTAAGTTGTCAAATTACCTGTAGCAATTAGCAGATAATTCCTCATGGAATATATGTGGAAGCTTTGAGCAATTCTTACAAATTGTTTTCAACCGTACTGTTATATTTAAAACCTTTTAAAGGCTTATTACAAAGTGCTGGGACATTCTAAGCCACATGTTTTTTTCATTGCGGATCATAACGGGAAAAAGAGGGAGAGA
>JAIGNY010000615.1:292500-392500 GCA_020152595.1 Chiridota heheva
ATACCAAACACGGAACTACGAAACAGCATTTACCCGTTTGTTTAAGGACCCCGGGCCTGGCGTCGTCCAAGGGCGAAACCTTGGTAAGGATCCAGGGGGCAAAGCCCCACTCTGGTCTTGTTTTTGCTCCACCAGAATGGCTGAAAATCAACACAAAATGACAGAATTTATGCGATGAAAAGAAGACAATTTCAAATTCTCATCTTAATACTTATAAATTACCACTTCTACATGCAGAGGGAGACATTTCTTTTAAAAATCGGGCAAAATTGTGCAGGCGTTTATGAAAGAATCCTTGCTCTTAAGAATTCTTGTTTTTGATGCCCCAAAATGGCTAAAAATCAAGACAAAAGTTCCAAATTGTTAATGAAAAATCATGGAGTCCTTAGGCTAAGCAAGGGAATGGATGCAGGGGGCCCCTTGGAAGGGGTCCAGGAGAACGAAGACACCGGAAGTACTAAAGATTTTTTGTCTTTGATGTCCCAAATTGCCTAAGATGTCAAAATGGCTGAAAATCAACACAACTGACAAAAATGGGAACACATTACAAGTTTAGCGAACTATACAGTCCGGGAGCACTCCGAAAAACTGGGTACTTTGAAATACCCCCAAAATTGGGTACTTTTATGTATTACATTATCGCATAAGTCTACACATTTGACTAGCCTACACTAAACATACGGGCTCTCTCATTTTCCGCTTCGGATTGTCCAAAATTTCATAGGATATCCTGAAATTTGGGAAACGGATAGTAAATAGATATTCAAAATATTTTGCCGCTGCTTTTTGAAATTCACGGTCGCCTTTTTGAGAAAATTAATGAAATAGATTATGAGCAATCTTTATTGTTGATTTTCTCAAAAAGGCGACAATGATTTTCAAAAAGCAGCGACCAAAATTTTCAATATCGATTTACTATCCGTCTTTAACCGTGCGTCTCTAACTATCAGTCTCTAACAGTGGTTTCACTGTAATCTTCGCCGCCCATTGCCAACATGTTTTATGCCTATTTTGATTGACTTGGCCTAAACTTGACAAGACAACATTAACTAGAATATCAGCACTCTGTTGAGCACATACTTCCGCCCCCATTGCAATTCCAACATGCCTAGCGTAGTTTTAGAGTTCATTTGATCCCCATACCCACTATACTCAGAGATCCTAGGCCCTCAAAGATTCATACCCAAGTTTTGATCACTAAGGATCATTTGCATTCCAAGGCCTTATCATTGTTTTCAATTTCATTCGAGCCAGGGCCGGATTTCGACATGTGAAAGCCCATGGGCAACTTCAGGAGTGGCGGCCCACACTACTTTATTGACCGCCGTCCTGGGGGAGGAGTCTAAGGGAGGGAGTGTACCCCTTTGGAATTTGTTGGAATAATTAAGGGTGCGTAGATGCAAAATGGTGCAGTATTTTGTAAATTTTGAAGTAAATTTATGTTCAAGAATTTTCATTTTGTAAGCCTGTTTACCTGCCCAAATTTCAGTACAAATGAATAGGTTGCTACCACTCCTACCAATGCAACTTAACAGGCTGCTACCACATATTCCCGCATACAATTTTTTCTCTTTCATAAAATTTGTGGAGGCCCCTGGTTGTGGAGGCCCATGGGCAACTGCCTACGTTGCCCATTGCTAAATCCGGCCCTGATTCAGGCTAAGTATTTATTGTTTGAGTTCCATGCAGTTAAGATTCACATTTCATCATTTTCCATTCATAGCTGAAACCAATTGTTCTTATTACATTGATAGTTCCAATGAGTCCAGAAAATTAATTGCTGGATTCTTTTCATGACGTGAATTCATTGTTCACCACCTTCCAATGGGAAGTTTGAACTGTGTCTTGACAGACTTATCCCCACTTCTCAATTTCTACACTTCCCTTGTATCAATACCTTCTAAATTTAAATCACTTGTTTTTTAAGCAATAATAAAACCACACATCAAATTTAATTTATATCCATTCGTCAGTTCTTTAGATACTCCAATGACAGATGAACTCATCTTAAAATGTCTCCACCCCTTTATTTTCACCCCTGTTCCAATGTCTCAAATTTTAACCACTTCTTCCTTAAGCAGTAACAAAACCACACACCAAATTTAATCCAAATCCAGTTCTTGAGATATCTTGATGACAAACAAACAAACAAACAATCAAACAAGCAGACAAACTGATTCGAAAACAAAACCCCCGTCCAACTTCGTTGGCAGAGGTAATTACCAAACCTTATATATGAAGGGATCATCAAGCTTTGTTCAAATATAGTTTCACTGCATCCCAAATTTGGTTGGTCAATAAAAAAAAAAATCTGGGAATTTGAGTACCAGGAAATATCACTGCTTGTCAAATGCGCATGCTCTTTGCCTGTACTGTAACTTTAGTGTTACAATTTACAAAGATTAGTAGACAATCCCAAATGTTAGAGTTCAAAAAATGACAGTAGGTACCATGCCAAACAAAACAACAAGGCTCAAGTTAAACTTTAATATGTTAATTGAAGGGCCAATAATGCACAGTAGGCTACTGATTTTGCATTGTGTTGTAACAAGTCTTCCTACCCAAATCACGCAGTGACCAACACCTTTGCTAAATCCATTGTCCAATTTGTAGTCTTAGATAGTAGGCTGTTAAATTTATGTTTACATTGGAATATAAAATCTTATGCCATGCACAAATTGAGTTAGTGTTGGCCCTTAGACTTTTGAAAAGGATTCAGTCGAAATCTACTATAATGGGCGAAATATATTTCTCGTTGTCGTTCTTTTAAATTCGAAAACGGTTTTTGTTTCTTTTTTTCAGCAAAACTGCGATACAGTAACGTTACAGTTAACCTAATTAAGACTAAGCCTAAGACTGTAAGATACATCGGCGTTGTAAAGTTCGTTGACTTTCAATTCATCCTAACATTAGGGCTAATCTGTCCATATAGGCCTTGTAAGAATTGAGTTAAAATTGTAGTTTTGACGCCAAATTAGCTCCCAAAAGAAGAAAACAGTTCTGTTTACTTGAATATGTTCAATTTTCGGCAAGTCAAAAAGCTTTTTAGAGGCAAAATTTGCTTTGGATCAATCACGTTTTTTGTTGGCTTGATGTACAATCTGGCTGTTGCGCTGCGCCTACCAAAATTTGGTTTGTTTACAAAATTACCACCAGATGACGTCATTTTGCGTTTGGTAGAATAGGTCTATTGGCAGTAGAGCCTGTCCTGATTAAAAATTATACAACGCTTTCCGTATGGGATTGCGGATCGGAAAAGATAAAAAGATACACAGCCCCAAAAACGGATATCTTTAATAATTTTCAATGTTATATTTATTTGATTTTTAATCAAAACAACTGAATGTAAAATTAACTGGAGCTAGAATATTATTAAACCCCAAATTAAATGTAATAGTTTGGTTAGAATTAATTTAATTTTCAATTTTCAATTTACAAAAAAAAAGTCGGAAACATATTTCCATGATGCTACTTTTTGTAATATATACCGGTAGCACTAGATTGATTATTGGCTATAAACAAATCTCAAACCTAAGCAGGTTAAAAGCATTAATTCGGTTTTTTGGCCCATTCAATTGTCACGTTACGTGTGCGACCAGCCAGAGAATGACCCTTTTGTGAAGTACCGCCAAGAGAGGGAGATGGGGAGTGGTAGGTGTAGGAGGTAGAAGGAGAAGAGAGGGGGACCGTAATTCCTCGGGGCCAGGAATCAAAGGGGCCAAAATGCGGATCCTAGGTAGCTTGCGGTCGCCTGAGGGGCCTGAAGTCCTAGGATGCCAGGGGTCTTAGAGTGGTCGTTGTTTAGCGCATCCGGTGTCCTAGGGTTATACAGGGCTTGGGGTCCTAGAAGGCATGGTGTCCTAGGAGGCCCGAGGTCTTGGGTTCTGTGGTCGTAGGCAGCAAGGGATGCTAGGGAGTCCAAAATTCTAGGGCCCTAAGTCCTACGATGCCCGGATCTTAGGGGCTTGTTCAGCTAAGGCCGAAGGTAGCACAACATTTCTTGGGGGCAAAATATGAGAAACATGTATCTGGGGGCAAAATGCCTTCTGTTCCCATTTCATGCATATAACTTACGTGTAGAAATTCACAATCGGCGAATCATCTGGGTAAAAACTGCATACCTGCCCACCCCCCCCACCTCCTTCTAGCTACGGCATTGTGCCCGTTATCCTCGAGGGCCCGGATTTCTAAAGTGCCAGGGATCCTAGGTGGCCAAGAATCATAAAGGGCTTGTGTCTCAGGGCCAAGGGTCCTTGAAGCACAGGGGCCCAGGGTTATAGAGGCCCGAGGTCCTAGGAGGTTGGGGTCTTAGGTTGGTTATAGTCCTAGCAGGCCCAGATCCTAGCTACGGGGTTGGGGTCCTAGGGTCCGAGGAGACCCGAGGTCTTTGGAGGCCGTGGTCCTAAGGGCTTAGGTTTCTTGGAGACGCAGAGTCATAGGGGTTGCGGGCATGGGTTCCTAGTAATTCCGGATTCCTATGGGGCCGTGGTACTAGCTAAGGTGGCCCGGAATTCTTGAGAGTACAGTTTCCTAGAGGCCAAAGGTCCTAGGAGGCCGGAGTCTTAGAACCCTTGGTACTAGGGGGCATGTGGTCCCAGGGTCCGTAGGGGCCCGGAGTTATATGTGGCTCGTATTCCTATAGGGGTGAATTTCTATGGATCCCGGAGTCCTTGGGGAAGCGGGGTTCTATGGCCAGGGTACTAAGGGGTCCAAAGTCCCAGGTTCATAATGGGTCCGCGGTCCTAGGGAATCCGGGGTCTTAGGTGGCCCAGGTTCCTACAGTAGGGGATTGAGGTTGTAGGTGCCTGGGATCCTAGGAGGCCCGGGCTCTGGGTTTCTAAAGTGTGTGGAGTTTCAGGGAGTCCGAAGGCCAAGGGGATGGGCCTGGGATCCTAGGGATATCAGAGACATAAGGATCCAGTAGTCCAATGGAACCCATCGTCCTAGGGAGCCCAGGGTCCTAGGGAGTCCGGGATTTCACCGTCACAAGGTCCTAGGAAGCACGGGTCTTAGGGGCCTCTTGTTCTAGAATTCCGGATTCCTAAGGATTCCAAAATCCTAAAGGGTCGGGGCCTGGGATCCTAGGGATTTCCGGAGTTCTAGGGGGACCTAGGTCCATAGAAGCGCGGAGTTCCAGAGTAATAGGCGGCATGGGGGGTTGTATCCTAGGGGTCGTAGGGGACCCGTAGTTCTAGGGAGCTGTGGTCTTATGGGCCCGTATTCCTATGAAGTCCTGGATCTTAAGGTCCTCGGAGGCCCGAGTTTTAGAGCTCCTTGTACTAGGGTCCAGGCGTCTAGAGTCCTGGGGGGTTCAACGTTCCAAGGGGCCCAGAGTCATATTTGGTCGGGCGTAGGGGTTTAAGCTTGGGAGCAATGCTCCGCTCTTTTCGTTCTTCACGGCTGTACTGGTGATGCTATAATCACGTATTTCAACGGGGCAAATGAATAGTTCTGTGCTACCCGTATGATATGCTTTGTAGCAAAATGATTGTAAAAGCTACTAGAAACATTTAAAAATCCGTTGCCTCTTTTTTTTTGAAGCTACGTGAACTTTTTTTATTATTATTATTATTAATCATTTCTATAGCGCAATCAAACATTTATAAAAATATAACGAGTGCGCTGTACAATAAAAATATACAAAATAATATGAATATATAAACAAACTAAAAAGTTAAACGGTAAAATATACAAAAAAATTAAAAGCGGAAATGTACAACCTATAAAAACGTTAAAATGTGATAGAAAAATATAAAAATCGATCAATTGTATTCCCTAATAAATAGATGAGTTTTGATTTCACGCTTGAAACGGGCAAGATTGCTGCAGTTGCGGATATTGTACGAAAGCTTATTCCAAATCTTAGGGCGACATACACTAAAGGATCTATTAGCAAACTTAGAACTACGAGTAAAGGGAATTTCTAAAATTTATTCATCACTTGCAGATCTCAAACCGGAACGAACATTGACTCTATAGTTGATTAAAGACTTAAGATAAAATGGGGCGCTGTCATGAAGGCATTTAAAAACTAAGGTAAGGATTTTGAAGTCAATTCGAGCGTGAACGGGGAGCCAGTGTAGTTGTTTTAAGCTTTCTGTAGAACTGTCTCTTATGTGACATTTCAAAATGAGTTTTGCAGCATAGTTCTGTACTCTCTGGAGCTTGTTGAGATGACTTTTAGGTAGGGTGGCTAAGATAGCGTTGGCATAATCAAGGTGTGAAATAACTAAACATTGAAGTAAAATCTTGCATGAGTCAACAGAAAGAAAGGAACGAATGAGTTTGATTCTTTGCAAATTTAACATACAGATTCTACAAATGTGAGATATATGTTTGTCCATTGATAATGTTTTATCTAAATATACACCCAGATATTTAACAGAGTCGGATCTTTCAATAGTGTCATCAACCACTTCAATTGTGTGAGTATCGGTTTTCTGCAACTGCTTAGTCTGACCAAAAAGAATAAAGTCTGTCTTTGCACTGTTCATTTTAAGGCGGTTGAGATCCATCCAGTCTTTGATGTTGTCCATGCATTTCTCTAGCTGAGTAATTGACTGTCTCTCCGATGTCTTGTCATTCGCTTTGAAATTGGTCGCCAGGGCGTGATCATCGGCGTATCCGTAGACTGAAATCTGGGTGGGAATTATTTCTTGTAAGGTGCTTGCATATGCAAGGTACAATATCGGACCCATGCACGATCCCTGTGGAAGTGAGAATTGTAGATTCTTTGAGATGGAATATATATCGCCGATTTGAACTTTGCACTTTCGATCTAAAACATAGCTTTCAAACCACTTCAGGGCGGCTCCTGTGATACCAAATTTAGCCTCGAGAACATTTAGCAATACCCCATGGTCTACGGTGTCAAAAGCAGCACTTAAATTGATTGCTGCCAAAGCACACACCTCCTGTTTTTCCATGGCCCAAAGAATGTCATTCACAATTTTTGTGAGGGCTGTTTCACAACTGTAATGTTGACGATAGGCCGATTATCATTTTATATGGATCGGAAAACAAAACAGCTTGATAAGTGAATACTGTGTGTGGATAAAGGCTAATTGGCATCTATTCTGTTGCTATGAATCTTAAAACAGATTTTCATGGTACAAATATCGTAATGGTGTTGTACCTCCGCATAATTTAAAGGCGCCAAAAAATACCACATAGGTATAATGTACCTGCTTCAAGCACTTAATCTATATCATTGTTTTAATGATTTAAGAAACTCGGTGCTAAAAGCAGTATTCCGGCTTTAAAAGCACGATATATCTGCGTATCGGGTGGATCTTTTTTATTGGTCATTTGATTTGACTATTATTCTGAATTAATTCTAACATAGAAATGTGTTAGTTTGACAAGGTTTTTAGTTATTTTTCATCAATTTCGTGTCATTATTTTTGACACATTTTTTCGTGTCAATTTTTGACTTTTTGTGTGTTAAATTTGACCATTTCCGTGTTAAATTTGACCAATCTCAAATAAGATTGTATCTGTTACAGACTCAAACTGTTTACCGCACATGTCGATTGAGGACTTGGATGACAATTGAGGACACGAATGAAGATTGAGCGCACCATCTATTTGTTTTATATCAATTTTTGTAGTTCACGTATGACACCGCTTTACTACTCATTCAACAATGAGTAAAATGATAATTTGAAAAGATAAACATAATTTGATACATATTTTTGGGGTGATTCACTGAGGGGGAGGGGTCCACACAGGCCCATGCATGCCTTTCCTAATTATGATGGTCACTTTTCCGACGCATGATTTTCCTGTTTTGACACTCGTGATTCTGAATAAAGGCTCCCAATATTGTTTAAACGGGCCTTGACCATTGTCCGATGGGCCATTTCCAACAGTGGTCCTGTCACCCCCTCCATTTAAAGTATGTATCGGGGCAATGCAATGACATCATACATCTCCTTAACCTTTCATGTGCCACCCCTTCTCCTTCCCCCTCTTTTGCCAATAAGCAATCTAAATAATGATGCTATGAGAACATTGATATGTCACAAATGTCAGCTAAATTGTCGAAAGGTGCAAAATCAAACATACAAACTATAACATATAAGCAAAAACAAAACAAAAAAATACGGCTACGTTTTTGATTCTACAATTCAAAGAAAAAACATTGTTTTTCACGTTTGAGCGAAAATAATCATTTTACAACCACCAAAATTTCTAAAGAGTTGTGAAAACAATCATTTCTCAAAATTTACAGCTGGAAATATTTCAGAAACGTATTATAAACTATTGTGAGTCACAATATTTTCCAGTCTTGGAGCATTCAACTATTGTGAGTCTCAATATTTCTCAATATATGTGAGTCTTAATCTTGGGGCATGCCCATTAATAGTAACCCATCTATTCCCAATATAGAAACATTTTGCTACATGGAAATCGCCATTGTGTGATATTTCCCATGAGCCTTTGCTATCCTACCGTTAAAACCTTATGCAATGTTACATAATTCAAATTTGAAATACGTTTGGGACAAGTTTTTTTGCTTGGGGAAACTTTAAACTCATAAAAATACCTTTATTACTGGTATCTTAATATCATCCACTCCAAGTTTATGTTTACCACGCCGCTTTTGTAATATTATAAATTATAGACAATACGGCTAGGCTTTTAGGCGCAAAGCAGCCATTTTGAAAATGTAAATGTTTTTGAAAATAATGTTTTTGTGTTTCACATTAAATATTTTAAGTATATGAATTAGAAAACATAAACATTTTATCGTAACATCTGAACAATCCGGCTCCGTGACTTTATTACTCTTCGTGTGTTATAAATGTTCCTATTAATAGGCATGCTCCCGGACTCTTTCTGTTACAAATTATTTCATGATTGCAAAAGGGCGCAAAGTGGGCATGGTTGTGAACGATTTGGGCTCACTTCGTCTGTTACTACTAAGTTGATCGTCCTTCCTAAAATACGCATCTGCCATTTTGCACCATTTTAAGTGTGCTTCTTCTATCTGCAGTAACGTATGCAAAAACCAACAAAGTTGGGTCGTAAAGGAGGAGTCCAGTTCCCCCTCCGGCAAACAAACATCTTCCAGCACTTTCTTCCACAAGAAAGTCTCTCATATATTGTCCGTATCAAACAAACTGTTCATATTTTGTCATAGCCGCCCACTTTTAACGTAGTCACTGATAAAAACAAGTCGTCACCCCATATCTGTTTCCAACACATTTCCGTTCTGCTTCCTCTTAAATTTTCAGCCACACCCTTCGGCGTACGGATGATCTTAACGGCCTACATTTTTCATGAAACTCAAAATCTTTTCGAAGCAACCGTCTTGTTGATCGTGGTACCAGCTACAAGAAAAAGGGAAATAAATTGGTGACAATTCAGTTCGTCATGTATCTTTATAAATGTACTGATACTTACGAACCTATGAATAAATCTTCATTATATTGTGCATACACGTCTTGTCCGACTGGGAATGAAACGTCACCATATACTGGGATACACCTTCACAGCAACGTATGTCTGGGCTGCTGGGTGGTTGGAGGAGGGAAGGGAAATAACGAAAATCGATGACAACAATTTCTGTAAAATTTGAAACCAATTTGTGTATAAATGACTGGTGTCGAAAGTCAACTGTAGAAGGTTGTCGCTCGATCCTCAGTATGTTTTTTTCATAATTGCTAATATATTTTACAGAAAATGAATTTGACAACAATAAAAATCTTTGGGTGGTTTATTATCATAACATTACTATATCTTGTTTGACCTTTTTCTGACATCTCTAATCGGTTTTAAAGGTACAAAATATGGGGAAAAAAGAAAATACAAAATTTTGTGGTAAATGTGAAGATTTGACGTATAACACTAGTCTGATATCAGTCGTTTCTACGAAAAAAGAACAATTGAAACAAAACCTAAACTTGAAAATCCCCTTAACGTAATAAAATTGTCCAACGCTTTCTCCAGTTGGGTTTCTTTTCAGTTCCTCTTTCACACACAAGGGGTTTCTTTCACCGTTGAATACCCTTGAATATCCATATAAGTTTATCAGTCCGGTATACGCTCCAGATCGGGGGATCTCCTGATTGGGAGATCGAGACGTGCGCAGTGACCACAATTTAAACTGTTGTTATTAATAAGTTTAGTTGTTAAACTTTTCTTTTTTTGCTCTCAAATTATATTATTCTTAAATTTTTAAGTGTGGATACATTTTCGGCCTTGAAAAAAATATTGCAATGAATATTTCTGGAACTAAAAATTTGTTCTTGTATAATTTGAGCTTTTGCTGGTTATTACAATTTTAAAATATGCTCTTCAGAAACTATTGAACTGAACTTTTAAAAGATTACTTTATAATTCCCTGGTAAACGTAAAATTGACGCTGGTTAAAATGGAGAAGATAATGCCATCGTTCTGTTGCACCAATAAAATTATAATATTTCAGATGTATTTTCTACCTTTGGCTTAAACCTTTTAACTGTTATGTATTTCTGTAGAGAGATTTGAATTTGGAAAGATGCATTGTATAAGTTATAATAACAAAACATCTCCCCATTGGGAGATTTCCCGTTCGGGGGCGTGGACCGGATTAAATAACTTGCATGATTTACATCTGTGGTTTTCAATTAAAGGCCATTTGTCGTGTTATTAACATAAAGACATAATGCGAATCATTGTTTTCGATTGATTGAAATATACACACGAATACAGACAAGTCATTTGATACTGAAACGCGGAAGTGACCTCACTATTATGTACCAGATTTACTGGTGAAGTGTTAAGTATTTTTCTTGGGACGAGACAAGTATTGCATACTGCTATTCTTACTTTATTGTATTGTAGTCTAGAAGGCCTTGTATATCAAGTGGTAGATCCTCCTTTGTTGGGCCTTATGAATTTTGGGTCTTGAACAAGAAGCGGTATGATGTTACTCCCACTCTCCATCGCTATGCAAATTTCCTGGGGACAAAAAAGACACACTTGACACATTATAAACTTGATAAACTTAAAAAGGAAAATGATCTAGGTCATGTTATACATAATTGTATCTGATAACATAATTATTTTTCGTTCCATGAGATATTTTGCACTTATCTTCGTGGAATGGGAAAGGAACAAATATTCAATGCTTGTTTCCTTTCCCCTAAAAATATCTTTGTTTCAGGCTGACATAAAGATAACAGAATTACAGCAAGACTGTAAGACTAAAGGCCGTGATACACTAAACGCGACGCGATGAACAATTTTTTAAACAAAATTGAATAAAACAAAGGAAAATAAACATTTTGACCTCTTGTTTTTAAAGAAGGATCGTCATCGCATGGCTATTCAGATGATAACTGAAAATTGATTGAGAGGGCGTTTGTACGCCCATTATAGCAAAATTCGCGTCGCGACAGATAATTGCGCCCCACTAAAGCGAATTTCTCCACAGTTTGAACAAAAAACCATTTCTATAAATTTTTCCAGTATCACCAGAAAGCCTCAATTATAAACTTTATAGTGTGTAAGCAAAAAGTCAAAGCATCTTATAATATTTGTTTCCAGTATGATTATCGAAGATATCGCTCGCCGCGTCGCGTTTGGCGTGTTACGGCCTTTGCAGTCTTCCCGTTGACCTCTTCATATGTTTATACAATCCCAAACCACAATGGTTGTTATAACCAAGGAAAATGATAAACTGTATTCTGGCTAGCAAAATACATGCTTATAAGATAATAAAGATGATGATGAAGATGAAGATGAAGATGATGACGATGTCGATGATGATGATGATCATCATCATCTTGTCGGGCGAAAAATTCCGAGTAGGCAATTGGGTGAAAAATAACTATCGTTCGAGAGAAACAGGGAAACAAACCCCTCGTAGATTCGTCATTTTACCTTATGGAGCCAGTCGTTCATATCTGAGTCCCCTTTGCATTTGTCGAGAGCATTCGCGGACAAGATAAGCAGGAAATGTTTTGAGTTTCGTACATGTTCGCCAATCGTCGGCTCAAACTTTCCTGACCGTAAGGTGGTCACGTCCAAAAAGGACTCAATCCCTCGGCTTTTAAGCTTTTCACGAAGAGCACTGTAAGTAGCAAAGATAAAATCAAAAGTACTTTAATTTTGTGGTCTATCTGGGATACAGCGCAGGTCTGTATCAAATAGTACAGTTTAAGACTATTAAAGTTAGTACAAACAAATAGGTCAAACTAGAAAAAATGTTTTTGTATTACAGAGAAATATAAGCAAACTAAAACCAAGTATGTTTGTGTATTTCAGAGGATGCGGAGTGGTTCTGCATTTTAGCAAGAATCAAACTACTTTAGTCTCAATAGAAGAATTATCATTCATTTTTGTCATTTTGGACCGCACGCTCAGCCAAACCATTGGACTGAGGGTGGGAAGGTGCTGAACGAACATGCTTTATATCATTGCGAGAAATGAATTCAACAAACACTGCACTTGTGAATGCAGAACCACTATCTGATACAATTGTTTGTGGAAGTCCACGTGTTGCAAAATCTCTGCGTAAATTATCAATTGTAGCATGTGATGTTGTAGATTTCACAATTTTAACATCCATCCATTTCTTATGTGCATCCACAATACGAAAAAAAAAAATGTGCTCTATGAATGGACTGGCGTAATCTATGTGAATGCGCAACCACGGCTCTTGGAACCATTCCCATGGATGCAAATTCGCTACTGGCGGTACCTTGCAATTTACTTGACAATTTTGACACTGCTGGAGTACATTTTCTAGCTCTTTATCAAGACGGCCACCAGACGTGCTAAAGATTACATATGTGGTATTCCCGGATGTGTCTCATGAAGTTCATCCAATAAAAAACGTCCGTCCATGACCATTGCAAAACAACACCCCAGCTCTAGGTAGTGAGCACTTGTCAGGAACTACAACCTGATTAGCAGTCACCTTATAGTCACCACAAATTCTTCTGTTACCATTTTCTTTGGGGACTGGCACAATTGGTGTTGCCCATCTTGTAAATTTAACCTTTTCTAGAATACCCTCATTTTCTAGACGGTCTAATTTTTCCCCAACCTTAAACTTGAACGCAAAAGGCACAGGACGTGCTTTACAAAAGCAGTTCTTTTCGTACCGCCCATCGGTCGACTCAATAAGTCCCCCGATCAGGAGAATCAAGCATGCGCACTGAGCTTATAGTGATATATGGAAGCCGCCATTGTTATTGTGAAGTTTTAGTCATAGACGCTTATCAGTTGTTTCTTTGAAGGTTTGTAACAAAGTTTGTTCATGTTCAATTTTGTGAAAGTAAAACAACTTCATTACTATCACGCAGTTACTTCTAAATAACTTTCACAAATCTCCAAGATATTTCTCATATTTTTAGAAAACTTGTTAAAACGCGTCTGACTAACGGTAACACAAAATAAGAATTCATCATTTTTCTTCAAATTTCTCAAAAACCGCACAGTGAATTTTAAAAGCGCACGGTGAAAAGATAATTCCTAAGCCATTATTTCAAATCGTGAAGAAAAATTTGAACCCTCCGCAGTGGTTAAGTTCCCCGCGCTCGAAATGTGTCTGATTCTTATGTTATTCCTATACATACTTTGAATTTGGATAGATGCATTGTGGGATACTTCTGTAAAGGATCCCCCGATCGGGGGTACGTACTGGACTAAAAAGTGGGGTTGTGCAATATGATCAATTTTAATGTGTACCTCATGGTGTTGACGTGTACCTAGACCATCATGGAAAAGTGAGTCATGTTGGGGCATAACACTAGTACAAGTTTCAGATGTGCTCAACCTGTTAATATGCTTTATGTGCTCCAGTCTAACTTAAGCTCGTGAAGCCAGTTTTTGCCTAATAAAGCTGGCCTATTACCTTTCACAACATAAAGAGGTAAAACTTTTTCACAATCATCATCATGTGTAACTTAAGCATATACCTTAGTCAACATTTGCAACGGTTTACCAGTGTAAGTATACAAAGTATATTCAGATGTAATAAGGGGCAGTGCTTCCTCACCCACAAGTAGATCATTGCATTTAGTTTCACTTATTTTTGAAAACCAAGAGCCTGTGTAAACTTCCATGCCAACATCAGACTTGTCTATTCACATAGCAACCAGAAGTGGGGCTCTCACATGATCTAAAGTTTGCATTTTGTACATGCCATATGTGTCAGGCATGTCTGTGCTATTTCTAGCACTTCGCTGGGAAAATCTGCACCTCGCCTGGGAAAATCTAAAGATACAGTAGGGCCTATCATTACTTAACTTACAGTCCTCCGACTCTTCACAAACATAATTAGTACCTGTGCCTGGCCTAACATTTGTATTATTCCCTGGCTAATTTCTTACAAGCATCTTTAATGTGACTTTTATTTTTGCAATAATGACATGTCCTATGTTTTGCCCAGCACTCTCCTGCTCTCCAGGGTTGTGATCTGATAGTCCACAACGAAAACATTGCTTCCTTCTTTTTTGTTAGACGATTTGTTTTCAAATTTACTTGGCTACCTTTTCCCCCCAAAATTTGTTTACTGTAGCGTTAGTGCCAGATGCACCAGCGCTCCCAGGAGTGACGTTTTCAGCATATTCCTCAGCCAGTTGGTAAGTATGTGCAAGTTCGACTGCTTTTTCAAAGGTAAGTTTATCCCTTTGTATAAGAAGGCCCTTCATTTAATCCACACACACAAAACGATTGCGCAATATCGTATCTAGATTGCTGCAATAATCACATTTTTCTGTGAGACCTCTCAGTTCCGCTACAAAAGTTGACATGGTCTTCCCCAAATGTCGAGATCTTGTGTTAAATTTACAAAGCTCAACAATAACGCTTGTGAAATGTACATTGCCTCAGTTATTTCTTGAAAAAAACATTCTTTAGGTTTCTTCGGAGACTACAGTTTACAAAATAAGGCGTATGTAGTTGGTGCCTACAACTGCAATTAACATAGCACGCTGCCGAGACTGGTCAGAAATCCCGTTGGCCTCGAAATACTACGAGCGTCTATCAAACATACCTGTCCTACGGTTCAACTGCCGCATTAAATACACCAATACTGCCATCATGCAACTAGTTTCAAATCCTCGTTGCCAAATGAGGTAGCCGAAATTAAATATATGACAGTGGATTTAACAGGTTTTACACTCTTTAGTTTATTTAATAACAAGTCCAGATATACGCCATTTAGAGGTCAGACATTCGGGATTGTTGTGGTGCACGGCGACGTAACAATGCTTTTTCAACGATCACAAACTTTAGTCAAAGGGGAAAACAAACAGTTAGTTATCATTGCAGTCAACGGGAGACAAACATATTTTTTGTAATTTTTTAACAAATACTTGAAAAAAAACTTCAAATATGTTATGATAATAGTTTCCAACATATATGAGTACCATTAATTTCCGCTGACTGGCGGAGGCGACACAGGTATTCATACAAAATATCCCATTGATTGTAAGAATAAAGTTTCCCCTTTAACATGGCAAAAGCGTACCGAGCTCGTACACAGCTACGTCGACTCTGACCTCGAGAATGTTCGAAGAGAGCGATATTGACATTTGATCCGATTGGGGTAGCATACAAGTAATGATAACAAGGATTACTACATATAGGCAATGACTTGTTTGGCTCCTCAGTGTCGTGGGGATAATTTGGGATATCATGCAGTCATGAGGCGTGAACAATTTATTCCTTGGTGTACCGTAAATCATCTTAAGAGAAATTAAAGATAATACCTTGCCAAATCTTTTCCATTTGATCTCCTGTAGCTGATGAATACAGAGCCAAGCTGCTTGTCAACAGGGTCTGGAAAATAAAATCGTTACAAAATCTGTTTTAGATTAGGAATGGTTAAATTTGTTATCATAAAATGGTCAAATCTGGACCGACTCACGACTTGAACAACAAATTTTACCACAGTATGGTCAAATGTGTCCATAATTACCATATTATGACCAAATCTGACCTTGTTATGGATGTTCAATTTTAACCGTTGGTTCGGTGCAGTGTTAACTATCTTATGGTCAAATCTAACCATTCCTTTTATCGAAGTGATGTCAGGATTATAATAAATTAGGGGCTAGTGTATTGAATGCAAGTTGAAAGAAAAATGCTTAAGATATTTGTATTACTTTAAAAGTTGAAAAGAAATAATTAAGAACTGTTCAAAAGTTAGTGTGTGATGTCACTCGTCCATAGTATCCGGGTAGTTTTCTAAAAAGGACAAAACAAATAAGAAATAAATATCTCCTAAACAGAACACGATTTCAAAGTTGTCTTGTGTTGTCTTTGTGTCCTCTATCTGTTTAATCACTTTGAAGCTAAAACATGGGTGGAAAGGTCAGACCCGCTGAAATAATGTAAATGATTATATAAACTTGATGGATACAGTTTAATTTAATTCATTTATTTTCCACATAATCTTTGACTGTTTTATTGATGTATAGATATGGCAACGGTACCACCTGTATAGTTACTTACTTAATATTTTCTTGAGTATGCTGTTGGAGATACCATGTTCAGGCTTAAGTACTTCATATAATTTTGTTGGTGAATTGTCTGCTGCGGTATCGAACCATTTTTTTAGCATATTGAAAACACGATCTTTTTTAAGGGGCATATTTTCGCAACAGGCATCAACTGTTCCACTTTTTAATCCCAAAGTGATTAAACCGAGGTCATTTACATCTCCGTCGAACTCCAGTGCAATTTCTCGAAGCTGTGCGTGAGTGCATTCTTCATTGCCATTGGACGCACCAGCCATTGGAAGGTCGAGTCGCTTCGTGGTTGGTCAATGGGTTATTGTGATGCTGATTTCTCGCAAAAGAAAAGAGCAAAAAAACCAATATTTTCAGTGAGAGAGAGTGAGTTAAGAATTGTCTTCAGGAGCGAAATCTAATTTGGGGGTAGGGCGGGGTGGGAATTGGTGAGTAATGGCTATATTACCAAAACAAGATCATTGTCCTATATGCAATGAATACTGGATGTTCTCGCATTAAAAAGATATGTCCATACTGTTCAGCTTAAGCCCATACACAGGGACGCCTAGAGGCTCTCGGGGTTCGGGATCAAAAACCTGACCCCGAATTTGGAAAATTCTAAAGAGCAATAAAGAAACTGTCATCACCTATTTCTGTTCCATTTTACACGGTAACCATTTTCGCTATTGTTAAACATGGGTTTTCGCCAAATTTTGGGGCCGCTATTTGAACGCACATACCTTTTTTTTTGTTTTTTGTTACGGACCCTTTTATGATTCTGGCCGTTAAGGACCCCAAACCCCATGATAAATACCCCCTTCCCCTTTCTCGGAGGTACTGCCCATACATATTCAGACGTTTAAGTACCCAATTGTTTCTCATGAATGTATGACTCAAGTGACGTCATAAAAGTAACGATCTGATTATCGTTTCTACGACCGTCATCACGAAGCTTTCAGTGATCCTAGGGGGAACTGGCCCAGACTTCATATACGATATACATTTAAGGAGAAATTAAGAATCCTACCCGCCCGCGGACTTTCTACATAGTGTTACTACACATTTAGGATAACCATGTGAAGATACACCCTTCTGCTCCGCGGGACGTGGCTTGTATGCCACTGGCAGGTAGAGCACCATCCTAGGTCATACCCCTCCAGAGTGTGTATTATGTAACGTTATATAATCATATATTAAAAATAAGATGATAACGTTTAGATTTATATCAGAGGTGATGGTAACTGTTAAGACCAAATTTGGTTTGTTTACCTGAAAGCCGTTGATGAAATTTTAATTTTGCGCCATCGTTTTGTTCTTCTTGATTTTGTCATTTACTTTGTGCTGTTGTTATGGTTACACGGCGAATTGGGATTTCTGCCAAGGTAACCATTATTCTCGAACCACAACAGTTATTTTTCGCCTTTTGTTTTAGTCGTTTTTTGGGGTTTTTTTTGCGGCGTTTTTTGTTGTTGTTGCAATGGTTCTTTGACCGATATGACGGTGATGTTCAGATTATGTTGATTCTGTGAGTCCTAGAGTTACTGACAGGTAGCCAGCTTGTGATGTCGACTGACTGGTTGATTTAGCCTCTTGTTGCAGCTCTTATTGGAGGTGGGATAATTTGTTCGTCAATCGTTCTACAAGACGCATTAAACGAGCAGTATTTCAAACAGCGCCTCCGTGTTTTGTTGTTGTTGTAATTTAGGAATAAGGATCACCACAATAATTTTTTACCACTGTAAGGGTTAATGGAGTGAAGTTATTTATGGGTAAGAGAGTCCCATTATTTTTTACTACATTAAACGGAGACCGTGCAAACTTTTGGGTTGGAAGTTTGTATGTGTAAGCTTGCAAGGGGGGAAAGGTCAACAAAAATTACATTCTTAGCAAAACTCTCAGCGATGTTGTTATTTACTACGAAATCCTGCATGACTACCCCTCAGAAGATTGCATTGTTCTCATCCTGCATGACTACGCCTTAGAAGATTGTATTGTTCTAATCCTGTATGAATACCCCTCAGAAGATTGTATTGTTCTAATCCTGTATGACTACCCCTCAGAAGATTGTATTGTTCTAATCGTGTATGACTACCACTCAGAGAATTGTATTGTTCTAATCCTGTATCACTACGCTCAGAATATTGTATTGTTCTAATCCTGTATGACTACCCCTCAGAAGATTGTATTGTTCTAAATGACTACCCCTCTGTATGATGACCACCCCCTCAGAAGATTGTATTGTTCTAATCCTGTATGACTACCCCTCAGAAGATTGTATTGTTCTAATTCTGTTTAACTACCCCTCAGAAGATTGTATTGTTCTAATCCTGTATGAATACCCCTCAGAAGATTGTATTGTTCTAATCCTGTATGACCACCCCTCAGAAGATTGTATTGTTCTAATCGTGTATGACTACCACTCAGAGAATTGTATTGTTCTAATCCTGTATGACTACCCCTCAGAAGATTGTATTGTTCTAATCCTGTATGACTACCCCTCAGAAGATTGTATTGTTCTAATTCTGTTTAACTACACCTCAGAAGATTGTATTGTTCTAATCCTGTATGAATACCCCTCAGAAGATTGTAGTGTTCTAATCCTGTATGACCACCCCTCAAAAGATTGTATTGTTCTAATCGTGTATGACTACCACTCAGAGAACTGTATTGTTCTAATCCTGTATGACTACGCTCAGAATATTGTATTGTTCCAATCCTGTATGACTACCCCTCAGAAGATTGTATTGTTCTAATCCTGTATGACTACCCCTCAGAAGATTGTATTGTTCTAATCCTGTATGACTACCCCTCAGAAGATTGTATTGTTCTAATTCTGTTTAACTACCCCTCAGAAGATTGTATTGTTCTAATCCTGTATGACTACCCCTCAGAAGATTGTATTGTTCTAATCCTGTATGACTACCCCTCAGAAGATTATATTGTTCTCTTATTCTAGAGGAGATTGGGCTTATTCAGAATAACCCAGGGTATTATATTGTATGTATGAGACTCATAACGACTGTGTTCTATAACTATGGCAGATATCAATGATATAAGGCTTAATTGTCACATGAAATACTGCATCAAAACGACAATGGAAAGAACAGATCAAAGCAAATCAAAATCACCTACTTGCTTCTTAGAATGCTTGTCCCTCTTTCCCCGCCGCTCAAAAATCAGCTTGATATTCCCAATGATTGTTAAAACTGAGAAATACTCAAATGATTGTTTGGTAATACTACAACGAAAGTCGTACATAATATATGGCTGTTTGACAATATTTAGTGAAAAGGTATGTTTGCAGACCATTATTTGACGCTGCGAGTCAAAGTGCTGTACAGGTCAAAGTATGTGTCGTTGTGTAGGAAACGACATACGGTATGTGGGCAATATTATATGATCTTGTCAAATATGAATAACTTCAACGGGAATCCGCTGTTTCACGCAATATTTGTATGAATAGCGTAGTAATCAATCAAACTGAGTCTTCTTTCATATGTGATAGACGCAGATCCCTTGTCAACACGGGGTACGCGACTTGCCAACACGGGGTACGCGACTTGCCGCTTTGCAAACGGAACGCATTAAATCAAGAGAAATATGGAGACTTTGCCCCAATACCAAATTTGAAACCCCTTCTATCTTAAACAAATCCTAGGAAAGAAATTTCTTTAGTGACCAGTTATTCATACACTATTTCTGATGTAGCCTATATACCATATAATGATACTATAATCTCTGTAGTTTTGAAGTACAAATGTATCAAACAATAAATTTCAAATAAATAATTTTATAAATATTTAAGAAGTGTTCTAACATACTGATTGAATTTATTCAAAAATGTGTTGACAGTTAAAACTGAAAACACTTAAAAGACGTTAGCGTGAGTATTCTTGTGTACTGAGCCAATTATAAATTATGTATATTGAATGACTCATTCATGTGCGGCTGCAACTGAATTTAATGTCCAAATATACGATAGCGAAAGACTATATGTGCAAAGCATTGTTTGAAAATGTAAGTCAAAGTGTTGTAAAGCTTATTTGGGAAATCCCAGATGTTATAAGTGCAATATGGTATGATTTCGTCAAGCAAGTATAACTTCAATGGAAATTTCCATTAGTTATTTATATCAATAGCTTAGTAATGAAGCCTTGAACAAACACGGTATTTGTTCATATGTGAAAGTGGTAGATCCCTAGTAAATACGGAGTTCTCGGCGTGCCGTTTTGCAAACTTAAAACATTAAAGCAAGAAAAATATGGAGATCGTGTCCCATTGTCAGATATTGAAATCATTTGAGCTTTCCTATCGAGCCTTTCTCAGGGCAAGGACAACAGCCAATACAAGTAACGAAGAAAGGGGTGATGGATGCAGTGGAGTTACTAAACTATCGTCCCCACCAAGACTTACAAATATTTTGTTTAATTAGTAACCAGTTATTCAAACACTATTGCTGACATGGCCTATATACCATATAATCAAATTACAATCTCTTGTAGTTTTGAATTACACATTTATTAAAAACCACAATGAATTCGAATACAATTTAAATACAACACATCAAGTAATTAACTGACAGCTGTTGACGTCCCTAAATATTTAGGTATTCCAACATATTGAAAGAGTTCATTTCTAACATTTTGACAGTAAACAGAAAAGATTAATAAAAGAATATGTCAATATATATATATATATATACATACATATATATATATATATATATATATATATATATATATATATATATATATATATATATATATATATATATATATATATATATATATATATATATATATATATATATATATATATATATATATATATATATATATATATATATATATATATATATATATATATATATATATATATATATATATATATATAATATATATATAAATATATATATATATATATATATATATATATATATATATATATATATATAAAATATATATATATTTATATATATATATATATATATATATATATATATATATATATATATATATATATATATATATATATAGAAGAAGATTAATAAGAGAATATGTCAATATATATATATTTATATACAAATATAAATTTATATAAATATATATATATATATATATACATATATATATATATATATATATATATATATATATATATATATAGATATATATATATATATATATATATATATATACATACACATATATATATATATATATATATATATATGTATACATATATATACAAATATATATATATATATACATATACATACATATATATATATATATGTATATATGTATATATATATATATATATATATATATATATATATATATATATATATATATATATATATATACATACATACATACATATATATATATATATATATATATATATATATATATATATATATATATATACATACATACATACATATATATATATATATATATATATATATATATATATATATATATATGTATACATATATATATATATATATATATATATATATATATATATATATATATATATATATATATATATATATATATATATATATATATATATATATATATATATATACATATACATATATATATATATATATATATATATATATATATATATATATATATATATATATATATATATATATATATATATATATATATATATATATATATATATATATATATATATATATATATATATATATATATATAATGTAATCTAATTTTTTTGATTTGTTTTCACTGTTTATGGCCTTATAATATATTACTTTCGATATAAATACAATAATGGCTAATATATTTTATAGATATCTATATATATACTGTATCATATATCCCATTAGATTTGTCAATTGGGCTACTTGTTAAACAGTAGTGTGGGTATTTCCAGTAATTTCATCGTCCCACATAAGACTGAATTTGAAGAAAGGGTAATCATTACCTCTCATTAAAAATAGAGGGAGGAAACGTGAAGTAGAGATAAATGAACAAAAAACGTATGTACGAAAAACTCTAAAAATGCAACAATGAATTATCTTACTTGCGATTCTACAAAAACCATGTACATACTAAGTTGATTTGCAGAACATGTACGTCTACTACTGTAATCTTTTTACCTAACATTCAGTGCATTATTACTGTAAAGAAAATTGTCATTATATACTATGATGTAGATAAAAAAAAAGTATCATTGTGAAAGCTGCCAGCAGTATATGTGAGTCATAAATTTACAAAGAGAGAACAAAGAGACGACATATACATTAGCATCAAATGAATGTCTATATATCTGTTATTTAATACAGTCAACCTGAGTCTCAAAATATGAAGTTTAAAACGCAAAGGGAGTCTTGTATGTACGGCGTTCCAGCAGAAGATTATTATATTGGATGAGATTGGGTTACATGAGCCCTACAGTGGCTGTGTTCCATTACGGCATAGATACTACATGAAACACTACATAAAATGACAACGACAGCAGATCAATACATACCGAAGTCACCTACTTGCTTCTCTAATCCATGTGTTGCTCAGAAACAGCTCAATATCCTCAATGATTGCTAAAACTGAGAACACTTTTGAATAATGTTTGTGCGGGTATTTCAGTGGACTAAGCTAATTATAACTTCTGTATTTTGAATGACAACTGTGTGTAGCGGAAAACGACAGCGAAAGTCAAAACACATGCGACGGTATGAAAATATTTTGTTAAAAATAGCTCTCACAAAAATTGGCATAGCATTGATTGAATTTACAGGTCAAAGTATATCTTTAAGTAGGAAAGTAGAAGCGTTATAAAGACTATATGATATGATGTCGTCATATATGTATAACTTCAATGAACTTCTTAGGCCACATACCAAGGATGCCAGAAGAGGAGCCTAAAATACGCCCTACATGTTCCATGGCATGGTAAACGGAAACCTCTCAAGGAGACGAGAATGATTTTCTCAAGCAAAACAATATTGGTGAGGTTGCACTGGTGATTTGATGATGATGCTGATGCCGCCGCTCCCGCCTCCGCCACCGCCGATTCCGCCTTCGCCGCCACCGCTGCTGCCGCTGCCGCTTCCGCCGTCGTTTCCGCCACCGCCGTCGCCGCTGCTGCCGCCACCACCGCCGTCGCCGCCGCCGCCGCTGTCGCTGCTGCCGCTGTTGCTGACATTGTATCAAATATGTCAGAGGTTGTGGTAGTAGTTTATGAAGGTAGAACCTTATAAGAATGTGGATTCGAGGCGATAACTATATCTTATTGTAGAGTGCATATCATGGAGAAATTGTAATGTCTGCATAGGCACTTAAGAAATATAAGGGAGACAGACAGAGATGATTGGCAACAATGACAGTTTGTTTTGTGTGGCGGTGAAGCATTTAGACAGTGTGAGCATAGCCCAATCTAAATCAAGCGATAATAACTTTATCATTGATCAGATGTGAGGGTGTCAGATGTGTATCTTTACCAATGTAGGGATTGCAGTGGAGTCTTTTTTTTGTTCTTTTCTTTGTTTTGGGTCTGGGAGTTCATACAATTTCAGAGGGTGTCAATATTGGTGTTAAAATCTGTACGTGGAAGGTTGCACCGGAAGAAGGTTCAGAGTGATTTAGCAGCACAGCCAGTCATACGATCACATTCCTATATAGTTTGGAATCCAATAGATAGTATTTTCATTTAATTTTAGAGGCGCTTGAATTTATTCAGACTAAACCAAGTGTATTATGTATAAATTTCATGACGATTATATTCCGACGAATATGAATCATATGAGCCTACCTACTGCATTAAACACTTAAAACATACTACATAAAATAACAAAGAATAACAGATCAAAACAGACATAAACCACCTACTTGTTTCTTTTGAATTATTTTCCTTCTGTCTCCACGTAGCTCTAATTACGTTTTTATATACCCAATTATTCTAAAACTGAGAAAAACTCAAAGGACGTGTGCTTAGGTCTCCCAGCGTACAATCCTTACATTGAATGGATATACTGTGTGTAGCGACTTATAGCTGCAGTTAGTGTCATACATACGATATAGGAAGTTATACGGAAGCTCTACTTGCAAAGCTTTGCTTGGAATAAAAAATCTCCGTGTACAAGTCAATGTACAATGTATGAAACTCAAAACGTTAGGAAATAGGACATGAGTTAGTATTATATGCATAACTTCAATAGCATCCAGCTGGTTCAATACGTATTGCAGGAATAAGTTATTAAGCAAGCGTAGGCCTATGTTCTATCTTATGAAAGAGGCTTGTCCATGGCCAACATGGGGCATAGGGTGCTTCCCGCTTGAAAACAAATCAGAATGATACAACAAATTTGCCCCCAATGCCCCATTTTGAACTCATTTAGTTTATTTGGAACTTTTATATTAAAGAGAAAAGATTCATATTAAAGAAAATATGTCAAGATATAATGGGATTTTATGTTTCGATTTCTTTACTGTCTATTTCTTTATAATACTATGGATATGAATCCAGTGAGAGTCATAATAGTACATAGGTTTAAATTGTGTCAAGCACCCCACTAGATTTGTCAATATGGATTAAACAGTATTTGGGGTATTTACAAAGATTCCATTGTCCCTCACAAGACCTTAAAGAGGGCATGCCATGGTCATGGATTTTGGCCTAAAACTAAAACATTTACTTCTAATAATATAAAAACACATAAAGCATAACACCAGCACCTCCGAAAATCATGAAGATGACACGAAATATCGACATACATGTGATCGAAATCGTACGAATCGTAGCTCGAAAGCGTCGAAACAATCTTGGCTGAAGTGCCTGGTATATTATCTGTTTATCTGTGTACGGCCTCTAAAATCCGCTCTCGTATTATTAACTAATCGTTTTCAAAGTCTCTGTGTTTGTTCGCCGAAAGGGGGCGATGGGTATTTACACCCTTCTCAGATACATTACTGCATCCGCCAACGCGGCATCGCATGAAATGGGAGAAAAATTAGGCTTAAAGTTGCACGAGAGATATATGTAAACAGTCTGACAGTGTGGTTTCTAATGTAGTTTCGCACTAAGAACAACGGATCACGTGATTACGTCAGGTAATTGACGTTTTTTTCAAGGGATTATCTCGAGTTTGAAAAATTGAAGAACTGAATTCACTCGTTTCCCTTCAACTTTTTATTCGTGAAATCTGTTGATGTGATGATCATAGAGTCCATGCGTACGTTTGAACTTTGTGAGATTGTTCAAGTATATATCATTATACACAGATGGGGGAAAAAGTGAGCTAGTTACGTGGTTATCAAGCCAATAAACCAATGGTTCACTGTTTCTATCCAAAAATAGCAATATATCTGGTGATGTGGTGTCTGAAAGGGTGGATATGTGTGACATATGAAATTGTACCTTTACAAATCACAACTTAAGGAAATTTTACATGAAGTGGAATTCATGAATATCAATTATCACAAAACTTAATATAAGAAAGAAGAAAAGATATTAAAATTATAAGCAAACTCAGTGACACGAATCTGCCAGTTATCAAATTGCCAATGTGCTTTGTTTAATTGTATGCACATTTTTAAATCAACCATTGTATATATATATCTATCAATGGCATTGCTTAAATCACCTAAATGAACTGGCATTCATGAATATCAATTATTAAAAAACTCCTATATAAAAGGCCCATATGATGCCATCGTTTCCTTTTTAAACTTGCCACATTATATACTTTATAAACGAAAGGTTAAAAATACAAAATTTAGTATCTTATCGGAACTTCTTAACGACGTACAAACGACAACACACGCACCTTATAAGTTGCTTTACAACACATTTACTGTTGCGCTTATTTCATGCAAGTCATTGCATAAATACAACAAGTTCATCATAATGTTATGATGCTTGCAGAAATCACAGAGCGTATACGGATGTCATCAGTAAGCGAGTTATGAAGAGGGAGTGCAACATAAAAACACGTTAATGTGGAAGACTGTGTGTTATGATAATACTAAATGCTATATCTGAATATTAGGTCCCTACTAAAACGAAAGACAGCTTACTTTTACAGAACGAATGACATTACCTTTTCTATGGCAAGAACATGAAATTACTCAACCGAATGACAGCGAGAGTCCTACTTAAACGAATTACAACTTAACCTAACCCTATTTTGTCATTCGTGTTCGTTTGTAACTCAATTGTCATTCGCTTTGTCAACTACCCCGTGCGGCAACCCCAACTACCTCCAATTCAAAACAGGCGTTGGGGGTGGTTTATTAGTTGGGGATAGTTTTTTTTTTTTTTTTTTATCTCAATGTAGTAGTGTACATCAGGAATAAATTGTTATGCTTATTTGTACTTCGGAGGTTTGTTTTATCTGCTGTTGGTAAAAGCAGTCGATAAAATTGAAGACCTGTCGGTAAATCAAGGTTTGCGTCGGTAAAACTAGCATACGATGAAGAAATCTTTACCAACCAGATATATATATATATATATATATATATATATATATATATATATATATATATATATATATATATATATATATATATATATATATATATATATATATATATATATATATATATATATATATATATATATATATATATATATATATATATATATATATATATATATATATATATATATATATATATATATATATATATATATATATATATATATATATATATATATATATATATATATATATATATATATATATATATATATATATATATATATATATATATATATATATATATATATATATATATATATATATATATATATATATATATATGGCATTTGTTTGATGATTTTGGGCCGATGACTTTTTTTAAATATATTTTTGTCAAAAGCGTCGAACTCTTTGGTCGGTAAATTTGTAAACCCCTACAACCTGTTTTCGCCCCAACCCATTCCCACCCCAACCCATCCCCAATCCACCCCACCCACCCAACCAAAGGGTCTACTGTCGCCACTGTGATCAGGTGGAAGGGATCAAGATGAGTGCTTGCCAAGCTAACGGGGAGTGATGATAAGTTTTATCTCTCAAATTTATATCGGAGGTGAGGGTATCTTTAACAATGCAGCGGTTGATGGAGTAGTGTTTGAGGGTATGGCGGTTTTATTGCATTTTCCACATCAAACGGAGATAATTGGTAATTTTGGTTGATGTCTTTACGTACGACGAGAGTTGTGCGTTTTCTAAAAATCAATCGGCCCTGTTGTTACTACAGATTCCTATATGGCTAAAGATTCAGCAGAAAAATCATATTGTTCTCTCATTGTACTTAAAACAAAGCGGTATCATATCTATGAGTCATATGACTGTTGTGTTCCGTGACTAGTCTATGACAGATTTCAATGATGTAATACATGATTACAACACTACATGAAGTTGAGAATGATAACATAACAGATCAAGGCAAATCTAAATCACATACTTGCTTCAGGTGTATTTGTGCCACCCATGTTCAGAAATACCCAGCAGTGTATTATCGTACTGTATGACATCAATCTCGTGACAATTTCCAGTTTTAAAGATAGGGTAATGCATAATCTAAATCACTTATTTAACGTTGCTCTGAAATTAGCCAAAGAATTGTATAATATTTTGCAAAAACTGAGAATTATCCAATCTGTCAAACAGTCCAGGAGCAACCCGAAAAATTATGTACTTTGAAATACCCAAAAAATTGGGCACGGTACTTTGATGTATTACTTCATTGCATGAGCCTAGCCCACACTAAACATATGGGGTTTCTGATTTTCCGCTCTGGATTGTCCAAAATTTCATTGAATATCCTGAAATTTTGGAGCGGATAGTGCAAGAAAATAGATAGTCAAAACTTTCTGACGCTTTTTTTTTAAATCGTCACTTTTTTGAGAAAATCAATAACACAGATTTTAAGCAATCTGTTTTATATTTTTATTTACTATCCGTCTCCAAATTTTCAGGATAACCAATACAATTTTGGACAATCCGGAACGAAAAATGAGAAGCCCCATGTGTTTAGTGTGTGTTATTCAAATGCGTTGGCTTATGCAATGATGTAATACATAAAAGTGACCAAATGTTTGGGTATTTCAAAGATCCCTCTTTTCCTATGTCCTGTATTGATTGATTTGATTACATACGGTTTAAACTCCAACCAACAGATGTTTGAGTATGGCATCAGAACAAACATGATTGCTAGGGTCACCCTGCATATTTATCCTGAATAAAGTGTCGAATTTTTATTTGACCCGCGAAGCTGAAGAAAAAAAAGGGTTTATTCCGCAACCTTTTTTCTTTTCTCTCCAATTTACCGTTGTGTCAATTTTGCTGTCTGTGGTCCGTTTCCTTTCTTAAATTTCACTTTAGATCTATGTACCAACTGCCGTTAATCGGTGCTGCTTCTGGGGTCATTTGAGGACATGAACTTCAAACTGTAGACGAAACCGAGCGCAATTTGACTGAGTTCTATCTTTCGTCACGGGCCTTGTTTAGGATATACAGTCGATCCATTTGTGTGCACATCATTCTTATTTTTTCTTATTGATGTTTAATAATGGGGGTTAGTAGAGCCGATCGATACATCATTTCTGTACATAATGCGTGTTTAATAATAGAGTGGTCAAAGTGTGATGATATAACAATGGGGTATCTGTGAAGATGCTGCATGGCAAATTGATATTAATAGTATAAGGAGAAAAAAACCACAATCCATGTGTGTTTATTGAATCAATATACATCCATTTGTTTAAATATCCTTGTGTTTGACAAAGAAAACTGATCGACACATCATTTCTGTACATAATGCGTGATCAAAGTGTGATGGTAGGGTAGAATTATTTGTAAAGATGTTTGCATGGCCAAAAATAGACCGATCGATACATCTTTTTTGTACATGATGCGTGTTTAACAATAGGGTGGTCAAAGATAATAATGGGGACAAATTATCTGTGAAGATGTTTGCGTGGCGAATTAAAATCAATAGTATGAGAAAAAAACATTCATAATCCATGTGTGTTTATTGGATCAATATAGATCCTTTGTTTAAATGTCCTTGATATCTGTTACCATGGGATAAGGCATGCAAGATGAATATTAAATAATGGTATTGGTCTATTACATACGTAACAGATTTATGCCATTTTGAATCCATCCGATTGCTCACTTAATAGTGGTGTGATGACCAAAGATGGCAGCAGTATTGAATGTCATTCAAGACTGAACATTTAAAAGCGGGGTGAAGATTTTGTTTTATCATTCATGGCATTCGTCCGCTACACTTATAACCACAACGTGTTATTATGTTTTGAGTTATAACGTGTTGACATTTCGTGTTATACTTACTGTGGTGTATTGTGTGCATACTGCGTGTTTTGATTAACATGACTCACTATAAGGAAAGCGGCCAATCGTCGTTTAGGAGAACAGCAGGGGTGGTGGAATATGAACCTGATCCTAAAGTACGGGCTTGCGTCATTCATTAGTGTCTTGCGCAAATAAATCTGCCACTGTATTTACTTTGGGATTTGAATATGTTAAGTGTGTTTCAGTTTTTTTTTTTAATTGATGGCTGGCAATAAGATGTGAATTGATAGATTGCTTTACAGATTGTTTGAAATTATCCCAGGATGAAGAATGTACACGCCAACATTCACAAGGAAGAAAACACACCTTGCTTACCCTTGATACGCTAGAGTTGCCTGATGTTAGACGGGGGTAGCGACTGTATTTTCGTCAACCTTGCATAGGGCAATATAACTCGGGCGAAATCGGGTTTAAGTAGTGCTTTGGCACGGCGCAAGATTCGTCGACGTTCCGTCGTCATGGCGGTTCTCTTCGGACAGTCCTAGACTGGTCGATGTTTACATACAACATAATACACATCTACATCTCATAACGTCATAGATACTTTTGTCCCATTCTCAAGGCAATGACGTCATTATCGCGTGTACGCAATAAAATCCCTTGCTTTTTCAACCCATTTCCTTCGTTTTTTACCAGAGCGCTCAAAGAATTTTAAAAACTAAAGTACACATAAAAATGCCTTCTAAAATTTGACGCCCTGCTTCTTCTTCTCCTTCTTTTGCTTCTCCTGCTTCTCCTCATGCTCCTCCTCCTCCTCCTCTTGCTCCTCCTTTTTCTTCTTCACCGGATTTTCAAGGAGTGCATGCTCAAATGTAATAGTTAAGGAAAAAATGTCGGGGGGAATCAAGTCCCACCCCTTTAAAAGCGCAGTTCTGTCCTGTCATTCCCCCGTTTACGCCATTTTTGCACTTTAAAAACGTAATTTTGTTTGATTATTCCCACGATGAAGCTCCCGTAGACCTCCGTATTTTGCATTAAAGCGCAGTTCTGTCCTGTTCATTCCCCCCGTTGACGCCCTGATTCTTCTTCTCCTCATCTTGCTCCTCCTCCTTCTTCTTGCTCTTCATCTTGCTCCTCCTCCTCCTCTAGCTCCTTCTTCTTCTTGCTCCTCCTCCTCCTCTTGCTCCTTCTTCTTATTTTTCTTCTTCTTCTTTTTCTCTCTCTTCTTCTTATTTTTCTTCTTCTCTCTTTTTCTTCTTCTTCTTCTTTTTCTTCTTCTTCTTCTTCTTCCTCTGCTTTCTTCTTTTTCTTCTTCTTCTTCACCGGAATATCAAAAAAGTGCATGCTCATTTGTTTTTGGTTAGGCCCCCGTAGACCCCCGTATTTCGCATTAAAGCGCAATTCTGTCTTGCCACCCCCCGTTAGACGCCATTTTTTCTGTTAAAAACGTAGTTTTGTCTAATTATTCTCAAGATAAAGCCCCCGTAGACCCCGTATTTCGCATTAAAGTGCAGTTTTGTCAAAATAGTCCCACGATAAAGCCCTCCCGTTGACGCCATTTTTGCCCGTTAAAAACGTAGTTTTGTTCAATTTTTCCCACGAACAATCCCTCGTAAGCCCCCGTATTTCGCATTAAAGTGCAGTTCTGTCCTGTCATTTCCATTAGGCGCCATTTTTTCCCGTTAAAAACGTAATTTTGTCCAATTATTCCCACGATGAAGCCCCCGTAGACCCCCGTATTTCGCAATAAAGTGCAGTTTTGTCCTGTCATTCCCAGTTAGACGCCAGCTTTGTCCCCCAAATGAAAAACAGTTGAGCAAAAAACTGCCTCAAATGACAGTGTTTCAGAAAAATAATTTTACAAATGATAGTGTTTCAGAAAAATTGTTTCTCAAATGAGAAGCGTCAGAAAAAAATGTCTTCTGAAATCAGTCACATTTTAAAAATATTGTCGCTCAAATTTTGCTCCCTGTGCAAAGTCAATGGGATGTGAAAATATAATTTTGTTCTCAAATTGTACACGTTTAAAAAATATCGCCGCCCAAATCACGCCGTTTAAAAAGTATCGCGCTAAAAACTTACCTATTTTCAAAACGTTGGTCTCATCTTGGAGACACTATTCCCAACTTGTAGGCTCCATGGTCTCAAACATGACAAGTAAACAATGTTTTTCAAATGACGTGACTCGGTAAATTGTGACGATATTATCCCGGATATTATCGATAATCGTGATATGGCGATTTATCTATATTGTTTGTACAGTTTAAACTCTTTGACAAATCAAAGCTTCTAATCAACAGACTATCAGGGTGTATTTTTGTAAAATGGGCGACAATGAGTACCGTGATACCCCCATCTGACACACCCAGTACTCTCTGAAAAATCTAAACTTCTAATCAACAAATTATCAGGGTGTATTGTTTTGAAATGGACGAAAATGAATTCCGATGACGAAAAGGAAAAATCTCAGGGGCCGCTATACATGTAGTGGCCAATCAGAAGCCAACATTAAGTTTATGCTATACAGGCCCGGATCTCAGGAGCCGCTATACAGGCCCGGATCTCAGGGGCCGCTATGCAGGCCCGGATCTCAGGGGCCGCTATACAGGCCCGGATCTTAGGGGCTGCTATACAGGTCCGGGCCTGTATAGTCGCCTCCTACTACTTACCTAGAGAGAGAGAGAGAATGTCTATATATCTGTTATTTGAATATACAGTCAACTTGAGTCTCAAAATATGAAGTATAAAACGCAAACGGAATCCTGTATGTACAGAAGATTATTATATTGGCTGAGATTGGGTAAAATGAACCCTACAGGTGTTGAAATATTTTGTTAAAGTTCTAACTTCGGCCTAAATGCCTAGGCCTGGTCAAATTTCTACTTTAAATTCTTAGCCTAGTCAGCTAGTTTGCGTAGGCCCTAACTGTGCTACACTGTAAGTTTTTTGTTCTCTGAGTTGATGTTGGGCTTTGAAATTGATTTTTAAGTGAGTACTGTAGGTCTTTCAAGATGATTCAGTCGATATCTAAGGACGGAATATACTTCTTATTAATGTCCTTTTAAATTAGAAAACGGTTTACGTTTCTTTTTTTGCAAAACTTAGGCTTAAGATATGTAAGAAGTTCAGAATGTGGAATATCCAAAGTTTGCTAACTTTTAGTTTAGCCTAACGTTAACGTTTGGCCTAATTTGTCCATATTGGCTATAATAATATATCTCGTAAGAATTGAGACAGAAAAGAAATTGTGGTTTTAACGCCAAATTAGCCTGCAGATGAAAACAACAATTCTTTATGGGTAAAATATGTACGATTTACAATAAGTCAAAAAACTATTATAAGGCAAAAATTTGCCTTGGATCAATCCCCGATTTTTTTTTTCTTTCACGTTTTCTGTTGACTTGATGTGTTCAAAAAACGAACGATCATAGTTGTTTATATTTGCCTACCAAAAATTTGGTTTGTTTACAAAATTGCCGCCGGATGAACGTCATTTTGCGTTTGGCGGATTAGGTCTATTCACTTGGTGTTCACTCGGTTGGTGTCACGTCACATCTGGGAGAAGACGTCATTTTCAACCTTTGCGCGATATAAGTGGGAAAGTCTGTATGCGTGTACTGTGTGTGGTACGTATGTCATGTAAACAAACACTGCTGATCGCTTTGTTTTCACTCCAATGCGGGGTGAATGCGCGCGGTTGCAATGCGGTCTGATGACCTTAGGTCACATTTCCAAGCAAGTGAATAGAAGGATTTCATCACGTGACTTTAACTCATCTGGCAGCCATTTTTTCAAGAAAGCGTCGTTGCGTTCCACACGTTTTCACACAGCTCAGTCACATCACACGTACAGCAAACATACTGCCTGCAAACCTACCAGAACCAGTTTGGCGAATTTTATTGTTTTTGTTCGCGGCGGCGAATTTACTTTATATTTTCCTAACGTGTTATATAATCACCGGGTATACGAAGAGTAACTTATACGTGAACGCCATCTGAATTTTCGCTATACGCAGACAAACCTATACATATCAGGCATAAAGTGATCACTGCAAATCCTATACCGAAGGTTGAAAGGCGTTGCGTCGTACAGCGGAAACCCACTTCGATCGTCGATCAAGATTGAAGTGGTCGGTTCGACGTAACCGTGTACGGGCTCAGTACGGTTTTGCTAAGTTGAAGGGGAAACTTTATCATTACAGTCAACAGGATATTTTTTATGAATACTTGTGTTGCTTTAGCCAGTCAATGGAAATCAATGGTACTCATATATGTTGAAACTATTATCTCATACACAACACATGTGAATAAAAATCAACTCTGTACAGTATCTGTTAAAAAATGACAAAAAAATAGGTTTCCTCCCAATGACTGCAATGATAACTGACTGTCTGTTTTTCCCTTTGACTGAAGTTCGAGATCGTCAAAAAGCATTGTTATGTCGCCGTGCACCACAACATTCCCGGATGTCCGACCTCCTCAATCAGATGGTAATCGAAAAACCTATTTTTATTCCCCGGCACACGTCTATTAATGCAACCAACGGCACAACAAGATTCCGGCATATTTATCTTACAAAAAAAAAAAAAAAAAAGCGTTTGTAAGGCTAAATCTTGTTATGTTAATTTAAATAAGTGTGCAGCAGACGATCGTTCTTGTTCGACAAAATGGCGTTGTAAATAAAATTACTTGATTTTATGACGTCAGCTGAAACTTCAAATTGCGCATAGCGCATACACTGCAAGCGCACTGCACTGCCAGACTGCAGGATCGGACGGACGAAATGAACGAAGAAAAATCGAGTCAACACCGACAACAGATTAAAAATGTCCTGAAACGATCCTGATACAGTGATAACTGAAGGTAAGTTATCTGTTTTGAAGATAAAATTCCAGTTCTTTTGAATATGAACGATAAACATTTTAGCCTTGTTTCATCCACAGTATTATTGAAATTTCCATATAAACTGTTGGAACACCAAGCCCAAGTTAGGCCTACAAAATACTGTAGACTTAACGTTAGGTCTACTTATTTTCTTATATAGCGGTTCCACGAAATTTATACGTTTTAACATTAAAGTTACATAACATACGGTGAATTTTTGTAGCCTTAGCACGGAAGTAGGCGTAATCACTTTTTACAACTGAGTCTTATGATGTAATTGATATTCTTACTACAACTGACAATGGGAGTCAATGTATTCTTGATATTTTGTAACTTCTGACTGAGTTACAAATCATAATGATGATATTTCTTCAAGTTCAAATGCTAAAGTGAAACTAACAGTTGGGCCTGCAGTTAGAGAACCTTTAGTAGAATTAAAATATGTGTAAAATAAAGGCTGTTACAACTTACTCTATGTTAGTACTAGTCAGTAAAGTGCAAAATATTCATAAATTTATATTTGTTAAATATTTAGATGTTGATTAAATATCACTTAATTCCATGACACTATCCTGGTAGGCCTAGTACTAGTTTGTCAGATAGCATCTGACAGTATATATACTATAGCCACTACATGGCTGCTATACACTGTCAGAAAATGCTATAGGCTTATACCTTGCTTAAACTGCTACATTGGCTCATCAATAGAAGCATACATGAATTTCGACAAGGCACTAGAAAAACTAGGCTTTTCCGTGACAATTGCAGGTCAACTTTTGACAAAGCCTTTTATTGTCATGGATCACTTTTACGTATACAAAATAAATAGATATATGCAATGATACCATATTGAGACTTTCACTTAATGTTTTGTGCGTGAGTTTAATAAAGAAAATTGAAAAGTCACGTTTTGTGCAAGAACTTTCCCTGCTGACTTAGTTTTAAACAGCACCTTGGATGAATGTATTTAATTATTTGAAAATTTGTCAAACAATAGAGCAACGGTAGTTAACGTGCGTGCATTTACTGACAAACATTTTCAAAATTGCAGTGCCAACGCTATCAGGTGATACGCTCTAATTGTGAATGTCATTTCTTCCATAATTTAAATGTTTTTTATGTACAAAATGTTCATCATTTCATTTGTAAGTTAGTTTGAATGATACTTTAAAGTTTGAAGATGCTAATGAAATCAAAATCATAGCTCGTAAGTACTTTTGTCATGATTATGTTATTTGATGTTGCCTGAGTGGTTTTCAACGTTATGAGTGTATTATGAGTTGTCTCACTCAGTATGCAAGTATTTCCTTGCAAATAGTGCCCTACAGAGTAAGGTGTTTATCTCACTAATTAGTAGTAGGATAGTTAATATACACATCTCATAGTACGGGTTGACTTCGGGATTGCCGTATGAGGGTTGTTAGAAATTAGGCACAGTTTCTATGGCTTTTTTTTAATTTACTGTACATGTAGAAAATTGATGATTGAAAAATATTTTACTTTTTGGATATTCTTATATCAATTAGGCTACTTGGAAATGATATGCAGAGCGGGATGCAGAGATAATATTATAAATTATGCATGCCAAGAGGCTATCAGTAGAGTGTCTGCAAAAATCATATATATGTAAACTTGCTCCACTTCAAACCAATAAAATCATTTGAGCTTGTACCCTGAAGCAAAACTCACGTGCCTTGGGTCAATTACATACAGTATAAGACGTGATTGGACCGGAAGATGCCATTGCTAGTACTATTATGAGTAAGCATAATTACAGGGGAAGATAATTTTTTTAAAATAAACGCATGAAATTTTTTGTTCTTTTTAAATCTGAACAATTTTGACCAGTGCTGTTGTTCCAAAGTATATTTTACACATGAAAATGAGATCAGGGGAAGGAATACAAATGTTGTGAGGGGATGAATGGTGGTTTTCTCTTGCCATCTCATTATAAATCATACCAGCTTCTTAGTAGTAAGAGATAGCACTGGGATATTTTATCTTCCTTTTGCAATGTGTTATTCCTTGAAGGACTATTCCCATGGTTTTTTGTAATATTTCCATCATTTTTTGTAAAATTCCCATGGTTTTTTGTATTATTCTCATGGTTTTTTGTAAAATTTTATTTGGAAGAGCATACTTTTAGAGCCAATTTGGTACAAAGTCAGGTTGATATCATATTCCGTTTAGGAGATATATGGATTTTAAAAATATTTCCTGATTTTATTTTAGAGTTTTTGTACAGTATGATGAATTCGTGTTTGATGATGTTATAGAGACGATTCCATTGCAAATGTTTATGTACAGTGTTTCTTTGAATGTTAATTGGTTGTTTCTGTATGATTAGAAATAATTTTCCAAAAGTTATTAAAGTAGGGTATATTTGGCAATGTAAATAAATACCTTATTTTCATCAATTTATTTTTCTAGCAGGGTTTACTAATAAAAAAAGAATGATAGATTTTAATGAAATACATGCACTTTGTGGGGGAAAGTGTTGCTGTGATGTCGTACTGAGCCTTTTCCTATTTGTTTATTGACATTTTTTTTGTAAACTTTAAAATTTGAAAATCTCCTGTAAGGAATAATATATCAACATGATTTTTATATTAGATTGTATCTAAAATTCTTCTCTTTCTTATAAAATGTTACGAAAAAACATGGGAATATTCCTTTAACATTCACACAATTTCATGCTATTTATAGCGACGTTTTTTCCCAGCAGAAAGCTAGATTCAAACTCAATTTTTTTTCTTCTAAAGTTGATGAAAGCTTTGAAATATGATACACAACACTCGTGAAAATCCATTCATTATTCATGTTACTGTGACAACACCTGAACCGAGGGCCATGCATCTAGAAGTTTCATTTGTATCCAGGGGCCGTTAAGGAGCGCATAAACATTGTGTTGTAACTTGTATTACAGCAAAGTATAGTAAAGGTATCTGGCCAGGCAGTAGAGTGGGATTGGTTGTGAATGAATGGTCTCGTACTACTATGCCAAGGGTTCTTATTTAAATTTTTCCAAGGGCCATCATTTCACAACAGCTTCAGGTCATGGGTCAATCGTGTGACAAAACCAGCACCATCTGACACAAATTCCGTCAAAACAATCCCTGAATACAAACAAGTTGAGAATGTGCGCAATTAGAAGGATGTACACCAGATGTTGGCGATTCTCTTATCCATTAATTTTCTTAATGTCCAGGGAGTATATCTTTTATAAATGAATGATATCTCAGTGACACACATTCCATGATTCTCATAGTGTTTGCAGTGAATTTCAAAGAGCATGAAACAAAAATCATAGATAATTAAAATGGTGGTGAATTTTATGCCAGAAATTTAACAGATTTCTAACAAAAATACCAAGTACTGTTTTAACACTGTTCATAGTGAATAAAGTATTTGGAGAAATGATGCAAAAAAGAGAAACTTTGAATGAATAAAAATTTATTTGCTTTTTACTTCTCAGAAGTTTGTGCAAGATTATTGTCGCTTGAATACCATTCGCTGAAAGATGGACATGTTTAATAGATTGAAGAGCACTGTTGCGTCATCTGTTGGGGGACTGATTGGCAATCCAGTTACCAGGGAGTTTGAGATTGGACGCCATATTGCCAGCGCTGGACCAGGCTGTTTTTGGAAAGTATATGAAGGTACAAAGAGAACCACAAAACAGGTAAAAAAATTTTTTTCTTCCAAATTTTAATTTCTGTTCAAATACTGTTTAAAATGTTCTGAAAGTGGAAATGAATACACAAGTTACTCCTAAAGAGTATGAAATATTTTGTCAGTTGTATGACTCACCCCTATTACCCCAAGCAATGTAAATCAAATGTGAGTCATTGACATATAAAACAGTGACTCACATATGTGTCATTGTACCAAATTGTCAGTCACCAGAGTGACTTAGGGGTGAGTCAATTTACTTCAGACCTTATTCACTTTGTACAGAAGTGAGTGATTTGGGGTATTTTTTCACAAAAATGTCAGTCGTCCTAAAAGAAATGTAAGTCACTTGGGTGACTGAGGGGTGTGTCAATGTACATGTTTTGGTCACCCACCTTGGTGTAATGACTCACATGTCCGGGTGTGTAGGGGTGAGTCGCACAATTGACAAGTGCATTACGGGTAATTTGGTTTTATTTAAAGAATGAATCATATTACATGTAATTACTGTAGAACATGTCTGCATCAGGACCTGAAGATCAGACCCTACTGTAACTTATTGCACAGTAGGTTACAGAAGGTTAAAGTTAATGTCCGGGTAAGGTTCCTTGGTCAACCATTATACTGATATATCTCTTCATACTCCTTTACTGATATCATCTTTATATCTCTCTTTCCACCCCGTTTCGTCATCTTCTCTGACTCTAAATCTGTCCTCACTGGCATCCTCAACATGCTCTAACCCAACCCTCTCATTTTACAAATCCTCAACAAACTCACACTCTTTCCTTCCTAGGAAAGAAAATTATCTTTTTCTGGATTCCCAGCCACGTCGGCATCCCTGGCAAAGAGAGCCGACAGAGCCGCTATCAAAGCTTTGTCAAATAACATCTCTCCTTTTCCTATTCCACACTCATACCTCCATCTCTCCATCTCCAACTACAGAACATCAACAAAACAAAACCTGACAAAACTCCTGGAAGCACGAAACCAGTAACAAACTTCACACCATCAAACCCAAATTCGGGACCAACACCCCTCTGCACACTCGCAACTTCAGGGAAACATCTTTGTCACCCACATCTGCCTCGGCCACTCCTCTCTTACTCACTCCCATCTCTTATCCAGCTCCCATGTCCCCCTCTGCCCCACTTGCAACTCCGATCTCTTCATCAAGCATATTTTCTTAACCTGTCCACTATACCAGATCTCTTCTCTCCTCACTCTCCTTAATCTCGGACCTATTCAAAAACAATTCTTCCTCAAACATCATCAACTTTTTCCACAACAACCTCTTTCACCACATATAATCTCCCCCCTCGCCCCCATGTCCCTTTTTACACCTAACCTTACACACCCCTTTCCTTTCTACCACATTCAGCCTTTCCCCTTTATCTCCCTTACAAACCTTCCATCTCCTCACTATCCTAACTCTTAAACCATAATTTATTAAACCCTCTTGGCACTTTTGACTCTGACTGTCGTGGTGCCGTTAAACATCAACAAACCAGACCAAACCATCATCTTCATTACTGTTTGATCAACACCACATTATACGTTAAAAAAATGTTATGGCAAATTCATATCATATTTCATATTGTGAAAGATATTGTAAGATCATACATGTATATAAAAACAAAATATTACTTCCTCGTAAGTTTCAGAAAATAGATTAAACAAATAATGGAGATGTAGCTTTTTGTCTTTATTTCCTTTTATTAACAAATAACTCCTCACATCTTACCCTCTCAGCTCCTTGCAAACAGACTATGATTCCCAGCTCACTGATAACATCCACAACATTGGACCAACCCACTGTTACAGCCTATCAAATATTCACAAATCTCTCCTGCAAAGAGGAAGTCATCTACACCCATTTGGAAATATTTAGGACCATATCTCACACTTGTACGTACTCAATAGCTCTCACCCACATCTAATATGCCACTAGGCTCATAGGGCCAGTGTTTATCTTTAGTTTCCATAACACAAGCGGATAAGAGCACATAGTCTCCCCCTAGACAGGACGCCAGTCCATCACAGGTTAACTCCTCAGCAATGCTGCCACTCATTTTACAGCTGGTGGACTGGAGCTTGTAGAGCAAGCTACTGACACAGAACACAGTGCTTCGTGACTGGAATCAAACCCGGCACCTTTCACATATGAGCAAGATTTTTAATCACTGAGCCACTGCACCTCTATTGGGATGCCTTTAAATTCTTTTTGCACTGCTACACCTCTTATTATCCTCCCTGTGAAAACTACCTGTTATTCCTATGAGTTAGTTGAAAATAATTACCTTTACCAACGAAGTTGGACAGAGGTTATGTTTTCACTTATGTTTGGTTGTCTGTCATCAAGATTTTGTCTGTCATCAAGATATCTCAATAACTGTTCTTGGATTTTGATTAAATTTGGTGTGTGGTTTTGTTACTGTTTTAGAAAGAAGTGATTAAAATTTGGGGCTTATTGGAACAGGGTAAGGGCAGAAATTGAGGGGTGGTGATGTTTTAGGATGAGATCTGTAAAGACTTATATAGTTAAAATGTTTAATTGGATTCCAATGGAATGTCTTAAACAATGAATTTATGCACTGAAATGAAATTAAAACATTCAATTTTTTGGACTCTAAGAAAATCAGATGAAGTGGTTTCTGGTATCATTGAGGATTAAAACAATTGGCTTCTTGCATGAAGGGAAAATGTTGGAATGTGAATTTTGGCTGAAAAGAGCTTAAACAATGAATGCTTAGTCTGAATAAAGCTGAAAACAGTGATCAGTGTGTAGATCCTTAAGTATTTAGAATGCAAATTATGACAATAGAAAGCAACAGTGAGAAAGAGATTGTTTAGGGTTACAACTTGGGGGTTACAACTTGGTGGGCTTAGGGTTCCTGAGGTACATGTAGATTGTATTCCAAATAAGGAATGAATAGCTAGGGGGCAGAGTTACAGTATGTGCTTTGCTGAGTGCTATGATCCAATTATTACCTGCGGCACAGTGTGCATCATCAATTGATCGGTCATTTATTCTTACAAACACAATAGAGTTCAAATTTACAAAGTCAATGTCTCATGCTGTTAAACTATTTCTCCTATTGCTCATTGACTGCTGCAGAAGTTGGTGCAAATTGGTAAGTTATTTTCAGTTGAATTAATTACTTAGCTCTGCCAACGAAGTTGGATGGAGGTTATGTTTTTGCCTCTGTCTGTTTGTTTGTTTGTCATCAAGATATCTCAAGAACTAATGACTGGATTTGGATTAAATTTGGTGTGTGGTTTTGTTTCTGCTTAAGGAAAAATGTTAAAATTTGGGACGTATTCGAACAGGGGAAGGGTGCAAATGGAGGGTTGGTGACATTTTAAGGTGAGTTTGTCTGTCAGTAGAATATCTCAAGCATGGATGAATGGATTTGGATTAAATTTGATGTGTGGTTTTATTATTGCCAATGGAACAAGTGATTTAAATTTGGGAAGTATTGGTACAAGAGGAAGGCAGAAATTGAGGGGATGTTTAGGGTATGGTCTGTCAAGTTAAAACTTTCCAATGAAATGTGGTGAACAATGAATTCATACCATGAAAAGAAAACCAACAATACATTTTCTGGACTCGAAGATACTTAAATCAAGTGGTTTCTGGAATAAAAGAAAATGAAACAATTTGTTTCTGCCATGAGTCGAAAATGATGGAATGTGAATCTTAACTGAATGGAACTCAAACAATGAATGCTTAGCCTGATTGAAACTGAAAACAATGATATGGCCTTGAAAGAAATCAGTCAAAAGATAATTTTCAAGTGTTTAGAATGCAAATGATATTTACAGATCAAAGCTTGGGGATGAATCTTCGTGGGCCTAGGATTTCTGAGGTAGATTATAGTGGGTGTGGAGATCGAATGAACTCGAAAACTGTTCTAGGCATGTTGGAATTGCAAAAGGAAAGAGTGGGAGGGAAGGAAAGGGAGGGGGTGTATGCGCTATACAGAGTGCTAATATAATCTAGTTGACAATATAGTTGAGTTATGATCAGACTGATTTTGATACTTGGTCTAATTATTGACTCTATATAGTAAAGTTTGCGATTTTGATTTGCTGCAAAATTACAGTACAAGTCATGAATAATACTCTGATAAATTCTTCAGGTGTTTATCAGGAATGTTGATGAATTAAACCTCATCTTATTTAGGAGGTGTCCGTTTTCTACTTTGAGAAGAGAATGCTTGAGAAGTTTCAGAAGAAGGACAGGGAGCAGATCTTGGATGTTCTGAGAAAAGGTCCAACCAGACTTACAAGGCTGAGACACCCAAACTTACTGATAGTTCAGCATCCTTTAGAAGAATCAAGGTATGAAATGATGTTCGGGGAGGATTGGGGGGGGGGAAGATAAGCAACAGAAAATGAGGAGTTTACTAGACTTACAATTTTGTATAAATTGTACTGTTTATAGACAGGCAGAAACACCATGAGCTAATAACCGTTTTGAATCCCAAGCGGTCGTGACACGACCGATTGGACATGCACTTTTCAAATTGTTATTTTGCTTCGTCAAATAGGCCCACAGCAGTGATCCTGGTATCATTTGAAAGAGCTTGAATAGTTCTTTCAGGAAATGTAACTTTTTGATCGGGGTTATTTTCAAGATGTTTGAGAGAAAAAAAATGATTGGTTGAAGTAGAGAGAATTAAAAAAATGCACAGAATGCAACGAAAAATACCTTTTTTTTTCTTCAAAAAACTTACTTGCAATACTTTCAGACCTTGCTTTTGCATGGAAACCCTTGAGACATTACGATCAAGGAGCCACATCAAAATTGTGTCCTAAACATCCGATCATTAAAAGAAAACTGATCGGGTGATCAAGTTACGTATACCGCTTCTGATTTGCATTGCTTGCTTACTCGTGCATTAAATTATAGCATACAGTTTCCAAGCTCCATGACGCGATTCATGCATAAGTGATTAAACTCAACTTGAATGATTGTTAGGCATGTTATCGTGTCTGGAAATTATCCTGCTATGATTGAAAGTCGATAAAACTTTTGTGGTTTTTTTTCATTCAGTGGAGGTAAGATATTGCATGCATCATTAGACCATCATTAGATTATTTTGAAACTATTAAAGATATGCATCCAATTCCAGTTAAAATGTGACTCACCAATATCTTTTTTTGGCAAATTTTTGCAAAATTGCATGAATTTGAGCCTTTCTGAGACCATTTTTGGACAACAAATCATAGTTCCTGATCGCAATACAGCTGCCCTATGCAAAAAATATTATGAGAATCGTTATTTCACACATGTTCAATTGAAATGAAAAAAAACAACTACCCCCTCTTTGTCCAGAACGAAATATTATTTTTAAAACAAATCTACATTCCACTGATAAAGTAGGTATGTGCGTTGTAGTGGTTCATGTAAGCGACCCAGGTTCGAGAACCGAACCAGATGCGTGGCTTTGTTTTTCGGGAGTAATTACAGCAGGGATTATTTTCTTGTTTATTTTCATTGTTTTTGCATGTTTTGCTTTAAGAAAAGAAGTAAAATAAAATTTAGACTGGTATCAATGGATACGAAATTTCACAAACAATCTGAATATGTAAAAAAATCTTTCCTTTTCATTATTAACAAAAAAAAATACAAGCTCAAACAAATTGAGCAATTTCGACCTAATTTTGCTGAAAATTTGCAAATTATCATATTGTTGATATTTTTTTATTATGAATCTTTTATTGAAAAGGTTATTGTCCTGGCATTCATATAAACCAAACAGTGATAGAAAATGAAAGGAAAGTTGCGAATATTAATTTTGCAGTCATGTTTTGAACCACATGGAGTACGAAGGGTTAAATGGTAGAAAATATACTACAAACTACGCAAACAGCAAAAACTCACTTCAAAATCTGTTAAAAACTGACCATTTTACAGCATTTTCAAAAATATAGATACCTATGTTATCATAAATTATGCAATATTCTGTAACCTCAGAATACAACTAGAAAAGTTATCATGTTAACTTCATGTTTTTCAATCCTCTCCTTAAATATTTTGAATGGGAGAAGTTGGTTTCAGTGACAGGAAATAAGATATTATTATAGCCTTTACCCTGACTTAAAGGAATATTCCCATGGAGTTTCATTTTTTCATATTTGATAGAGAGAATTTTAGAAACAAAGTGGTGAAAAAAATGATTTCGATTTTTTGTCTCGTTGTAAATGTGATGTACACCAAGAAAAAAATCCCAAATGTTTTCTTGTAAATTATATATTCCACCCTATCTCTATAATGAACCAAAAATGTTGTTCGATGATATGATAAATAAATTTATAATACGTACTGTACATAAGAACTGTGCTGGAATTGCCTTTACCAAGCTGAAGGACATATACTGTACAATGTGTTTTTAAGAACATTTTTCTACTCTTCGATTGTTATAACTTCTAAACGGAATAAGATATTAACAGTTTTTTTCTCACCACTTTGTTTCTATAAATTTTCTCTATCATATATGAGAAAATGAAAATTCATGGGGAATAATCCTTGTTATAACTTCTAAACGGAATAAGATACTAACATAGTTTTTTCACCACTTTGTTTCTATACATTTTCTCTACCATATATTTTTCAAAAATGAAAATCAATTGGAAGATTCCTTTAAAAGTATAGAACACAATTTGAGATTATTTGATATTTAAAATTTGGGAAAGAAATATAAAGAATTATTAGTGGTGTTCCTATTCATTCATCACTTTTGCACATTGATTTATATATACTATAATGAACTTCCAAAGCTTTTAAAAACTGGTCTTCCAACCCCTTTTCATGAAACTACAATTTAGACTCAAGCTACTTAGTTTTGGTTGCAAATCATCTGCATAAATAAGCCTCATTCAGCACATTCTGTTGTGCCTCATCCTCTCTTTGCTGAGTGCACTTTTACACAAAAGCTCCATTTATGCAGTAGCTGATAAGTGGTCTATTCACATAACACTAAGGCTTTGTGCATGGCTTGGCACTGGAGGGGTTGTGGTTTTGTGTTACTGATTTAACTAAAGGATATCGTATATCGGGGTTGGAAATTTAATCTCCTGATCAAAATGTAGAAAACAGTTGGGACTTGTGGGGTAAAAGCAATAGCATTATAAGTTTGTAATGACAGTATGATTAAACAGTAATGTACGGTATGTTCATTTTGTCTTCAGGGACAGCCTTGCATTTGCAACAGAGCCTGTCTTTGCAAGTCTTGCAAATCTCCTTGGCAACAGAGAAAACATGCAAACGCCATTACCCCCAGGGATGGCTGAACACGAGCTATATGAAGTGGAGATCAAGTATGGTTTACTGCAGGTAATGCCTAATTCCCTTTAGATTTTTTCAAACCGATTATAACTGAACATGAAATACTTCAGGGCTTTAATTAACCACTGGGGGAATTTGACCTTCATGGGTTTAATGGTTAACAGCTTGTTTTAAGCAATCACCACACGAATTTGCCTAGCAACAAAATCTGCATAACTAAGTGGGGCAAACATCCTATGCGATACTGCATTAAGTGTGCAAGCTCTTTCCTTTCAGTATGCTATCATAGGGGCGTTGATGATATACCCAACGTGCATCAGATAGAGGGATCATATTACACTCGCATTGGCAATGTAATTAGATTGTAGCTGTGCCAGGCCAAGCAAATAATGATATCATATTAGGTTGCCCTTGCTCGTGTGATGTGCAGCCGTCAATTTTGGCCATTTATGATCATTTTATCATTTTTTTTTGCTATTATCATTTTTTTCTTCGCAAAACCAGTATAGGAGATATCCACACTAAACTGTGGTTACTGTGAAGAACAAATAAATGTTTTCAGATCATGGAGGAAAAGTTTATGTTTGTTTGAAAAGAAATAGTTTTAACCATGAATAACAACTTATTTGACACAGCTAATTTGACCCTCATTGTCGTGGTGCCGTTAGGCCCTCATCAAACATACACAACAACTAAAAATTTCATTTCTAAACATAAAAACTCACTAAACATAATTGTTTTCACCAATCAACCCGTTTTAGGATCGTCACTCGCTGGTAGTTTGGTACTTTCATCGATGCAATTTTGTCATTGATATAATTTGGAGATATCAACTCCAAAATGAAAAGTTTAATGTTGCCCGCAATTCTCCTAATTTGTACCTTCAAGCTTGTATAAGCTTTGGTATGTTACAATGATCCTACATTGTGTGCTTATCCATTGAAAATAGTGTATGTTATTGAAACGTGTACATGTACTGTACGGTGTTGGCACAGACGGCCTAGTCAAGAACACCGTATATGAACAGTGTTGGCAGGCAGAGGGTTGATGTGTAAATTAACCATGAAGACTTAATTTACTGTTTAACGAGTGTCATGAGTATTAAAACCTTCAATGTAATGTCATCAGGTATCTTAAGTTTGTTGATGATGTGCATGGTAATGTTTGTATTTATTTTGTCCTTTTTTATTTAGCCACCCAAGTAGATATGACTAAGATAAACTATATATTAAGTCACAATAGAAATAGGAATAGATATTTTGCTGCACATCACTTACTGTACAATACTATAATTTTCAAAGAAATACATACTGTAAAGAAATACATACTGTAAAGAACAAAGAAATACATAAAGAATAGTAGAGAAGTGTGACATCATAATGATGACTTAGACTCAGACCAACAATCTTTTTTTTACGCAGACAAGAAAAACCTTTAAAATTCAATAATTAACAGACCTCCGTGGTATAGTGGTTAGTGCTTTGTCCTCTCACCTGCACGTTCCGGGTTTGTATCCCAGTGGGTCTGCAACTAGTGAGTCCAAAACTGGTCATCAAAGGCTGTGGCAGTCTTAATATAATGTCCAGCACTGGATGCTTTCGGGATGTTAAAGCTTGCTATGCTATGCTAACAAGTTATTGTAGGAATAAGATATTAACTTTGTTTTTTCACCAATATGTTTGTTTTATTGTCTGTCCTCTATCAGATATATTAGAATGAAACTGAAATTCTATGGGAATATTTCTTTGAGCTTAAATTTAGATATTTGCTGGAGGTGTGCATATAGATCCTCCAGATTGGTGAACCGAGCTTTCACATCTTTATATCAGTGACACTTTTTGGCCATCAATTTGATTTTTCATTTTATTAATCCTTATTTCTTTCTCAGATTACGGAGGCTTTGAAGTTTCTGCACAATGATGTAAAGATGATTCACGGTAACATCACACCGGAGTCCATTATTCTTAATGCTAATGGTGCCTGGAAGCTGGCGGGATTTGACTTCTTCATTCAGTCATCAAACCCACCAGATCAACCTGTAAGTCATTCTAAGCAAGGAGTTGTATAAGTTTTAAAGAGATGGAACTCCTGCACACGGGTAGCACCTTTATGGAGGCTGCCATTTTAGAGAGGGTCACATGAGACGATCACCTGACAATGAGCCCCACATGGAATGTGTAGGTACTGATCAAAACTTTGGAATAATTTAGTTTTGGTTGCATGGTTGATTACATGATATAGACATTTATGATGTAATCGCTCTTATGCATGCACATCCTAAAAATACTTATGGTGCCAAGTTGAATATATGTTCATGGTAGTTTTCAGGTGACCCTATCATGTGACTTGTCTCCCAAATGGTGGTCTCCATAAAGTAGCATAGAACTGCTATGAGAACTCCCAGCAAAAGGGCTAATAAAATAAAATTTGAGAGACAGGAAGCTTAGAAGTTGAAAATTTCAGGAATGGTAGAGCAGGGATAGATCTTATTGCATGTCCAAACTGGACAAGATCTGCTTTAGGAAAGGTTTCATGGGGAACTATTTATTTACCATGGATCCATACCAAAATCTGAATCATTCATTGAGGGGGGTGCACAAAACCTCTTTACTGCGGCTTAAGAAAATTGGCAAAACCTCTGGTGACCACCTATTGAAATTACCATCATCCGAAAGATATTTGTTATACTTTTAAGAAAACATCACAAAACCCCTTTCTTTTCACCAATTTTTTTTTTTATACCTACATTCTGCTTTCCCCCCTAATCTCCTTTACAAACCAACCTTCCATCTCCTCAATATCCTAACTCCCACATCATTATCTATTAACACTCTCTTGGCACATTTGACTCTGACTGTCGCGGTGCCGTTAAACATCAACACACCAAGCCAAACCAAACATCACACAACATCCCAAATCTTCAACATTCTGGTACAAAACGGACTCTGAACTTGACTCTTTCATCATAGGTTTCAATAAGGTAAATAAATAGTTTCATAGGTGCTACCATAATTGACCAATTTTTTGTAGCATTACAAGTATAGAAAGTTCTGTCCCATTACAAACATATACATGTATACTCAGAAACATATATACTCATACTTATTTACATAAGTCTATTGCTCCAATGTGAAAAGAATAACGTCTTTGCAAGTTTTGCGCAAAGAGTATATCAAACTCCATGTACAACAGATTAAAAGATAGTCAGAACTGATTTCCCCCTCCTCCTTCCCACCTTTTTCCTTTTGTATATTCCTGGATAAGAGGGGATATATCATCTTTACTGTTTGTCCGTCCGTTCGTCCACTTCTATTGTCCGGCCGGCCGGCCTCATGAACAAAAGATTGCTGCCCTAGGAAAGGAATTCCAACTATTTTTATGAAGAAAAAATAAAAAATTATATAAAGGCGAACAAATACTGTACATTCCAGACTTGAATAGCAGCAATTAAAGGATTTGTTCTGGGATAAAAAAAATAATAAAAGTTGAATAATAGATTTGACACTGAATGGAATTTATGATGAAGTGTCTTGGAAATGAATAGGGAAAAAAACAACAATAATGTTTTACTAGAATAGAGTGAAAACATATTAGACTTTTGATAAACTCCCAAGTAATCTGCAATTAATTTTCATTCTGATTTGGTAGATAAAACAGCCCTATTTGGTTTAAAAGGGGAAAAAAGTTGAGCATGTTTCTATTGGAAGTGCCAGATTTAAGTTAAGTTGGGAGGAAAGGGAAGGAAGGGGGGGGGGGGGGTGTAGTGCAAATTTAATGGAGTGAGTGGAGGTTATAGTGAAGGTTAGAATGAAGAGTTGGCTAAGAGTATATTTGGTAGATGAGTGGATGGCAAAAGGTGGGTTGGGGTAGTAGATGAATGGATGATGGCAGGTGAATGGGGGATGTTACGTGCTTGGGGTATGGTAGGTGAATGGGGCATATTGAGGAATAGAGGATGGTAGGTGAATGGAGGATGGTAGATGAACGGAGGATGGCTGGTGAAGGGAGTGGTAGGTGAATGGGGCATGTTGAGGAATAGAGGATGGTAGGTGAATGGGGGATGGTAGATGAACGGAGGATGGCTGGTGAAGGGAGTGGTAAGTAAATGGGGCATGTTAATGCCTTCAGGAGCAGAAGCTACATGATGAATTTATTTCTAGATAGAGTTTCTAACTATTATTTGATTCATATTAACATATAATTATAGTGTTATGAGGTGGAGTGATAGCCATCATTTTTATTTATTTAATATTATTACTCTTAATTTTTTTGATATTATTTTTATTTCATATATATATATATATATTTTTTGGGTGGGACGGAGGGGGGGGGGGGAATTGAGGTGAGAAGGGGCAGTGGCTCAGTAGCCAAACTTGTATTCTAAAGGTACTGGGTTTGATTCCCTGCAGGAGTCATGTGTTGTGTCCTTGAGCAGAACACTGACCGTATTAAGTGCCCCTTCTCTAATAAGCACCCAAACAACATTTTTGACTGATGACACAATTGATTTCAATTTGATTAATTTGAAGATTGAAAATAATATTTGCTTATTTTTTTGTCTGATGCTCACAAGGTTTTGTGGTGGTTATTGTGGGGCTAATATTCACACAATTCACTTCAAATAGCACACTGTATGCACCTTATAAGGAAGAAACTCTGGGCCTAAAATGTGGTGCAACTCTATTTTCGTAAGCGCCCTTGCCTTGTTCCACTCAGTCATTTGAGCATTTTATGATACTAAGAATGTATGCGAGGGCGCTTGTCTCTTGTGTTGACTTTAAATCAATAGGAAACTCAGTCGGCCTCCACTTTCTTCTAGTCTCCGATTGGTCGCATAACTTTCGGATAAAATCTTAAAGATGTGGGCCCTTAAATTGTTGTGGAGTTAACCTGTGATGGACTTTTGTCCTGTCTATGGAAAGCTATTGATTTTTATCTGCTTGCACCGCAGATATCAAGGATAAGCATCTTCCATAGGATTTTTAGAAAGGTAGAATCTTACCATGATAGGACTTGATGAACTTCTCATCTCATGTCATATGACATACTGTACATGTATATATTTTGCTATGATGTGTCCCTAATGTAGTATTACCCTTTGGATTTGACCCTAAAGACTTGACTGTCACAGAATTTAAAGTTAGAATCAGCAGGTTAATATATAATAGTCTATTAGAATATTTTGATTTTCAATACAACCCAACTCCATATTAGTAAAATCTATCAGACATCATCGCTAACCAAATGGCCTTGTGACTATTGAAGTGAATTCATGGGTTTTTGAACGAGAATATTTACATTTTTTGTGATTATTGTTGGTATCATTTTTTTTCTCAAACCCTTAATTGGAAAAAATCCCAGTATAGCAGTAAATTGCTACATAGAGTTTAATGAAGTAAGTTTACTCTGCGTTTCTTACATTATTATCTTTCATAATTTGTTTTATTCTTGGACTAAAATTTCATTTTTAACACAAAAAATATTAACAAGAATTTTTTCAGTTACAATTATCTAAACCAAATTTATAAAATCATCAAAAAATATTAACATTTTTAGTTATTTTAATAACAAAGTAAAGTTTTATTACAAGAAACATGTTTTGCCAAGCTGTACCGCTATACTAGGATTTACCCTTTATTGATACTAGCGTCACATTCATAATTTTACTCATTATTAAGAATTTTTTTTTCTTTTTTTTTCAGCCAAGCTTTCCAGTCCGTGATTGGATAGATGGTCTTTCACCAGTTGCCCAACCAAATTTAAATTTTATGGCTCCGGAATACATCCTCACTGCCAGCTGTGATACGTCCAGTGACCTATTTTCTCTGGGGATGCTGATGTATGCAGCTATCAACAAAGGGAAGACGCTCTACGATTGCAATGAAAATATCACAACATTTAAGAGAAATTGTGAAGAGGTTAGATGAATAGCTGAATATTGATTATTTAGACAAGTAAGAGGTGGTAGCAGAACTCACATGCATGGACCTTGTTGGGACTTATTTATCCGTTGTTCTTAAAGGTGTATGGATTATTTTCATATCGGTTAAAAGAGTATTAAAAGCTGAGCAAATGGCTGATTGAATTTTGAAAATAGCAACTCTAGTTTTGGCTGATCAAAATTTGATCAATTTTCAATTTATGTTAAATATGTCAAGTATTGGCGGGCAGGTCAAAATAAGTCATGTATGAAAAAGGGACGTTCACCACTGCTTGCTTTAAACCTGACCAGGCAGAGGAAGTGAGGTAGTACATGCTAGGTAAATTTTCACAGTTTGCAGACTCAAATCACAGTCACTGTTGCAATGAAATGGGAGTGTAATTAATTTCACATTTGATCATGCCGAAAAGAATAGCACATTTTTAGTACAGTCAACACAAACAAATAAAAATTGTTACATTGTTTTGTTGAATATTGTCGGAAGCTGTAATTAAAAGGGGAAAGTTAATTAGAAATTTTATTGAAACAGTATGATGTGAGTTAGTGAAAGGTGAACAAGTTTGGGTTGCATTATGACTAGCTAAATATGTGTATTAGTCTTGTCTCACAGAGCGGTTTAAGTGGGAAATGGTATTCAATTTATATTGAAAAATGATTTTTTGTGATTTTTTCTGCTGAATATGATGGCATACACTGAATACATTCTAAAGTGTGCCAAAAGTACTCCCAACAAGAACCCCCTGGGGTGGGGCCCCAATTTACTTTATGGCTAAAAATTTACCGATTAAAGTAATTTTGTACTTGATTTTTTGTAGAACACTTTGATTTACAATTATATGCAGCCCCTTTAATAAAAGAGTTTGCGAGGTGGGGATGCTTAAACTTGATGTGAGGCATACAGTATCTGTCTGTTTGGCTGTGGAAAATCTTTACTTGGAATCTTCTGAGAGTTGAACCTGGAACCTGTGGCATCTCAGTCATGTGCTCTACCAACTGATAGATCAGTTGAGAGATTGAGAGAAGAGATTAAAGGATTAGTTCAGTGGTCAAGCATGTTTATTTGATATGAAAGAGGACTTTAAAAAAACAAAATGGTTAAGAAAGTATTTGAAAATCTTATTCAAAAATCTTATTTGATTATTATGGAGATATTTAAGTTTAAAGTTTGGTATCATTTGTGTAGAAACGACTAAAATTGGACTCGTTGTGATGTCATAGCCTCAGATTTCATGAAAGTCTTTATGTATTCATATCATATTTTGTCCTGCGATTTTGTGGCTTAAAAACCATGGGATATGTCAAAAAAGAAGTAAAACTGAATCTAGGAAGGTTATTTATAATATACCACATGATGAAAGTTTTGAGGAAAAATAATTTAAAGTGAAACAATTTGATAAACTTTCTTTAAAATACATAAAGACTTTGAGAAATCTGAGGCTCAGAACAGCTCAGAACAGTCTCAAATATTTGTGTACCTCACAGCTCAGAACAGTCTCAAATATTTGTATATCCCACAGCTCTGAACAGTCTCAAATATTTGTATACCCTCACAGCTCAGAGGTCTCAAATATTTGTGTATCCCCAGAGCTCAGAACAGTCTCAAATATTTGTATACCCCACAGCTCAGAACAGTCTCAAATATTTGTATACCCTCATAGCTTAGAACAGTCTCAAATATTTGTATACCCTCACAGCTCAGAGCAGTCTCCAATATTTGTATGCCCCACAGCTCAGAACAGTCCCAAATATTTGTATACCCTCACAGCTCAGAAAAGTCTCAAATATGTGTATGCCCCACAGCTCAGAGCAGTCTCAAATATTTGTATACCCCACAGCTCTGAACAGTCTCAAATATTTGTATACCCCACAGCTCAGAGCAGTCTCTGATATTTGTATACCCCACAGCTCGGAACAGTCTCTAATATTTGTAAACCCCACAGCTCAGAACAGTCTCTAATATTTGTATGCCCCACAGCTCAGAACAGTCTCAAATATTTGTATACCCCACAGCTCTGAACAGTCTCAAATATTTGTATACCCTCACAGCTCAGAGGTCTCAAATATTTGTGTTTCCCCAGAGCTCAGAACAGTCTCAAATATTTGTATACCCCACAGCTCAGAGGAGTCTCTAATATTTGTATACCCCACAGCTCTGAACAGTCTCAAATATTTGTAAACCCCACAGCTCAGAGCAGTCTCTAATATTTGTATACCCCACCGCTCAGAACAGTCTCAAATATTTGTGTACCCTTACAGCTCAGAACAGTCTCAAATATTTGTGTACCTCACAGCTCAGAACAGTCTCAAATATTTGTATATCCCACAGCTCTGAACAGTCTCAAATATTTGTATACCCTCACAGCTCAGAAGTCTCAAATATTTGTGTATCCCCAGAGCTCAGAACAGTCTCAAATATTTGTATACCCCACAGCTCAGAACAGTCTCAAATATTTGTATACCCTCATAGCTTAGAACAGTCTCAAATATTTGTATCCCCACAGCTTAGAACAGTCTCAAATATTTGTATACCTTCACAGCTTAGAACAGTCTCAAATATTTGTGTACCCTCACAGCTCAGAACAGTCTCAAATTTGTGTGTACCCTCACAGCTTAGAACAGTCTCAAATATTTGTATCCCCACAGCTCAGAACAGTCTTAAGTATTTGTATCCCCACAGCTCAAAACAGTCTCAAATATTTGTATACCCTCACAGCTCAAAACAGTCTCTAATATTTGTATACCCCACAACTCAGAACAGTCTCGAATATTTGTATGCCCTCACAGCTCAGAACAGTCTCAAGTATTTGTATGCCCTCACAGCTCAGAACAGTCTCAAATATTTGTATACCCTCACAACTCAGAACAGTCTCAAATATTTGTATACCCTCACAACTCGGAACAGTCTCAAATATTTGTGTTTCTCACAGCTAAAAGTACTAAGCATATCAGTGTTAGGAAGCCTTCCAGATGGCCTCAAAGAATATGTGAAGATGCTTCTCAGCTCTACTCCTACCATCAGACCGGACGCCGACCAACTCTCCAAAATTCCCTATTTTGATGACGTTGGTGCGATGACCCTACAGTACTTAGACACGCTATTCCAACAGGAGAATATCCAGAAATCACAGTTTTTCAAGGGTCTTCATAAAGTTCTTTCCAAGTTGCCAAAGGTAAGTTTGAAATAAGCTTGAGGGATATTGATCATTATACTATAATGATATATCGTCTGAAAAGTCTGAAAAGATGTAATCAAAATATCAATATGCACATATATTGTTTTATCATAACTGACTGTCTGAAAATTTGATATAAATAAAACATATTAACTTTTTGTGGCTGTTTAATAAAAATACTTGGATGTTGAAAGTTTATATATGTTAAACTTTTTAGTTGCCGTATATCATGTATTATCTCCTGAGAATGTAATATTGATATATCAATAATATCGGTATGACACTTAAACTCATTATCAGCCACATCGATGTAAGTCAATATCGAAATATTGATAAATTGCCCAAGCTTAGTTTGAAGTAGTCATCTTTATAAATGGCTGATCCACAGTTTTTGTTTTTTTGTTTATTTGGTTTTTGCCGATATAAAGACCAATAAACAAATTCAAGCAGCTTTAACAACTCAACAATAAAATTAGAAATTTATGACCTAAAACACAGACACATTTAATTTTACATATCCACACACTTCACACCTTCAAAACATGTACCCAACTTATATTTAGTCAGGTGTTCACTACAAAATAATTGAAACCTTCAATAATATCTCACACAATTGACCTCAATACAGTTCCTTACAATCTCACATGCCTGTGTAGTAGAAGGAATGTTTCTCCCCGGAGGGTGACTTATCCAGGCTGGTCACAATCTCTCTCGTAAAGACAACGCCCATATTACCCACCCCAGAATTAGCCACACCGACCTCACACACTCCCACCTCCTTAGCAGCCCCCCCCCCCCACCCACACCCCACTGCAATAACTGTCACTGCCTTCTCACTGTCTATCATGTCCTCATTGACTGACCCCTGTACAATTTCTCCAGAGCTTCCTTCATGCCTTACAGTTCCATTGTGTAGCTCTTCCAAAAAGATTCCCCGGATAAAATTATCTCCTTTCTTCATCATATCTCCCTCTACAACTATAGTCTTCCTTTCCCATCCCCCTGCCTGCATATATTTTTTTTTTACCCCATTACAGTAAGTTCCTCTTATGATCATAGCTTTGTATCTATTGACTCTCAACCATTTCTCAGATTATTCCTCTTACCTTTTCCTTACATCTCTGGCACTATTTTACCTTTGCTGTCGTGGTGCCGTTAAGCCTCACCAAACCAACAACGTTCACATTACCCGCCTTAGAATAGGTCACACCCACCTCACTCACTCCCACCTCCTTATTGGCTCCCCCCACTCCTCTGCAACAATTGCTATTGCACCCTCACAGTCCATCATGTTCTCCTTGCTTTGCCCCTGTACAACCTTCCCAGAGCTTTCCTCGCTCCCACAACTCAATAACAAGCTCTTCCAGAAAAACCCTCTGGATAAAATGATCTCCTTCCTTCATCATACTTTCCTCTACAACCATATTCAGTCCTTCTCTCCCACCCCCCTCCCTCTGCTTTTTTTTTTTCTTAACCCATGCACTTCCTTTCTCGATCCCAGCCTTCTGGCTTTTAGTTCTCGTGTTTCTCTCAACCTCCCTCTATTTTCTTTTCTTCCTACCTCTAGAATGATCTAACCTCTCAGGCACAATTTGACCCTCGCTGTCATGGTGCCGTTGAGTCCTCATCAAACAAACAAATCAAACCAAAACCAGGCTGCTTGTTTGTTTCAGCTGGGAACCAATTTACTGTCTTGAATTGCAAAAAACTATGAATTCTCTAATTATGCGGCAAGAGTCATGCTGATGCTTGTGTTTGATGTGTTCAGTATTATGTACACATGTGTACGTGTATGAAGAGCTACATGTTTGATGTGTTCAGTATTATGTACACATGTGTATGTGTATGATGAAGAGCTTCATGTTTGATGTGTTCAGTATTATGTACACATGTGTACGTGTATAAAGAGCTTCATGTTTGATGTGTTTAGTATTATGTACACATATGTGCGTGTATGATGAAGAGCTTCATGTTTGATGTGTTCAGTATTATGTACACATGTGTACGTGTATGAAGAGCTTCATGTTTGATGTGCTTAGTATGATGTACACATGTGTACTTGTATCAAGAGCTTAATGTTTGATGTGTTAAGTATTATATACACATGTGTACGTGTATAAAGAGCTTCATGTTTGATGTGTTTATTATTATGTACACATGTGTACGTGTATGAAGAGCTTCATGTTTGATGTGTTCAGTATTATATACACATGTGTACTTGTATGAAGAGCTTAATGTTTGATGTGTTAAGTATCATATACCCATGTGTACGTGTATGAAGAGCTTCATGTTTGATGTGTTCAGTATTATATACACATGTGTACGTGTATGAAGAGCTTCATGTTTGATGTGTTCAGTATTATAAACACATGTGTACTTGTATGAAGAGCTTACTGTTTGATGTGTTAAGTATCATATACCCATGTGTACGTGTATGAAGAGCTTCATGTTTGATGTTTTCAGTATTATATACACATGTGTACGTGTATGAAGAGCTTCAAGTTTGATGTGTTCAGTATTATAAACACATGTGTACGTGTATGAAGAGCTTCATGTTTGATGTGTTCAGTATTATAAACACATGTGTACATAGGTAGAGTTGTGAACTGTGTACTTGCCAAAAATTTAGTACAAGCCAGAAAACCTAAATGTTGTGTGGTTCAGATGCCTTATTTTTAAAGCTGTTGTGACATTTACATTGAGGTAGGATGGATAAAGGTAGTTTATGGACTCCTTACATTATAATTAACATGAGGACATTGGGACCATCTTTATTTTATTTTGTTAATCAGTTTTAGAGTAGATGTCAGTGGCATAGCAACAAGAGGACTGGCCCCCAGTGAAACCCATGCCATTAGGTGACATGATGTTACAATCGATTTTCAGTCCAAAATTCTCAAAGCCCTCAAGGTTAAACAAAAACATCTTAAAATCACTCATCACTAAACAAACAAAACCTTCACTGTTAAATACCATCCTATTTGTAAATTATTACTTCAAGCCAGACATGATCACAGGGGAATACTTTTGTCCTTGTGTTGAGTGTAAAAGTCAGTGCAGCTGCAGTGAAATTTGTTTACTATCAATGTCAGATTATGACCATGGAAAGTGAGGTGAAATGTGTGGAAATTCCTAGTGTAATTGCTAATTTCTTATGCTGGATTGTGGTTTTGTTGTGTGCAATATAGTCCCGATAGATTTTAGATATTGTCACTGCTTAAGACACAAAATGTTTTGTGAGGTTTAGACTTAATAGATCTGAAAGCATTTGAATTTCAGCATGTTTCATGGCCCCTTTCCCTTCAAACAGAAGAGTTTGGGCCCACTTGTTGTGGGAATGATTCTTTGAGAGTTTGAGCTCAATTTGCCCCTTCCGTAGTTGAGGAAACGCCTGTTTGGTAAGTGGTAATACATCACATCAGGGGCGGAGCCAGGTAAAAATGTAAGGGGGGCCAAACCACATCAAACAAGGGGCCAGCCTATAGAAATGGGTTGGGGGAGTTGCACATTTTTTGATATAGACATTTGACATCTTTGTTTCTCTTTTCTTGTCAGCGTGTAGTTCTTCAGCGTGTGCTACCATGCCTGTGCAAAGAATTCTACAACCCAGATATGATCCCATTTGTACTACCCAATGTGCTACTCATAGCGGAACTGTGCACAGGTCCAGAATATGTCAAACTAGTCTTACCAGAGCTAAAGCCAGTCTTTAAAATGCAAGAGCCCGTTCAGATCCTGCTGATATTTATGCAGCGGATGGATTTGCTGCTGACAAAGACGCCAAAGGAGGACATTAAGCACCATGTCCTACCCATGGTGTATCGGGCCCTGGAAGCACCCGCACCCCAAATACAGGTAGGCAATTGCTATCATTATTAAACCAGTCTTTAAAGTGCAATAGCCAATTTAGATCCTGCTGATATTTATGCAGCGGAAATACAGGTAGGCAACTCCACTCATTATTTACATGGAAGCACCCGCACCCCAAATACAGGTAGGCAATTGCTATCATTGCTATCACGCGAAAAGGATGCCATTTACAGAAGCTTAACTAATTTTGTTTTGAATTCAATATGGGTTTACATTAACAGCCTTGTTAAGGTTGTGTACAAAGAGATGAAAATTATACTCATTATTAAACCAGTTTTAAAGTGCAATAGCCAGTTCAGATCCTGCTGATGTTTATGCAGCGGATGGATTTGCTGCTGACAAAGACACAAAGGAGGACATTAAGCACCATGTCCTACCCATGGTGTATCAGGCCCTGGAAGCACCCACACCCCAAATACAGGTAGGAAATTGCAATCATTGTTCAAATTTCCAAATCAGCTGAAGGACCCCATTTGCAGAAGCTTAACTATTTCTGTCACAAATCCAAAACTGGACCACCCAATATGGCTTACATTCACAGCCTGGTTTAGGCTCTTGTCCAAAGAGATGGAAATTGAACCACTATTTACTTGCAAAATGTGTGGAGGGACCCCATTTTACATCAGCTTTTTTTTTTTTTTTTTTAATTCAGTATGCTTACATTTACCACCTGTAAATTTGTTTTAGTTCAGGGTCTTGTGCAAAGAGAAAGAGAACTTGGAAGGAACCTAGCTCAAACTAAAATGGTTAACCACATTCCTGGGTCCTGGGAAAGCACAATATGAACATTTGAGCCGTTAAGTTCAAACTTAAGGTTAAAGTCAAGTGCATGCTCAAGCCATGCATGAAGATCCTTCAGGCAGTTGCCTATCCGGGTTTCCTTGGTGTAAGGGGAGAAGATTGCTTGACTCCCTGGAAAGGACGCCAGTCCATTGCAGGTCAAGTTCCCAGCAGTGCTGGTACCCATTTTACTGCTGAGTGAGCTGAAGTAAGTACAGTAGAGTAAAGTGTCCTGTCCAAAGACACAATGTATCCTCGCGATGGGAGTTGGAAGAACTTGAGAACAATATTTACACCAAAAGCTCTTTGTAAAAGAAATCAAGCAGAGTAACAAAGTTTTTAAATATGTTTTGTTAAACGAAGCAATATCTTTCCTTAGGAGAAATGGTCTGTGAATCATTTACAAATAATGCACATTATTACCTCAGGCATTATGGTACACAGCTATTTTTATCACCAGTTGAAAACAAACTCCTCCCACTAAGACACAACATGGATGAGTGATTTCAATCACAAAAGTGCCTTGATTATTCAGCTCAGGCTTTGTGTAATTTTATACACACAAATAGCCTTGGGCTACTTGGCTGTGGCTTGCATGGGAATGGGAGATAAACAATCATTGTTTGGAGTGGAAACACAATACACTGAACAGGAAGTTGGGTAGGTAACATACCAGAGTTTTCAGGATTAACTCAGGTGCCGGGTGCAGGTAGGCTGAAAGAGAAATGTTTTGGCATGTACAGTATGTGCCTGTGGTGTTCTGATTATGTGGTGAAGAAGAACTTTATGGAATTGAAGTGTTGTTTGAATCAATTTGACATCACACATTTCTACTTTGAAAGAGACTTAGGCTTAAAAGTCCATAGTTATTGTAATTTTGGTAATTAAATTTGGGTATTTTTGTACTTTTTAAGTTTCCATAGAATTGTATGGTGGTAGCAAACTTGAAAGAATAACTACTGGACAATATGTTTTTATCAGTATAAATAATTTTGTTGTTTACTTAAGGAGATTAAGGGACTCGTGAACCTTCTACAGGATCAACTAAAGCTATGGTAACCACCAGGATCATAAAACAAAAATGTTACTTGGCTCGAACAGTATATGTAAAGCTAATTTTTTTTTTTTTATGGCGGAGGTTCCTGGTTCAAATCACTAGGAGATCATTACACAGTCAAACAGACAGCTACGCCTGACGTTTTGAGGGCAGAAGTATGTCCTTTGCATCACCTCCTCCCCATCCAGCCTTTGGGGAAAGTGGACATTGGCTGGATGGCGCTCACTGTGGATGATAACAATAAATGTTGGTCCCAACGGCAGGACAGCTAGACCCTGCCTGATGAGACTCTGAACACTATTCAAGAAGAGACGCATGAAAACGCGGTGTTCACTTCCTGTCCCAGTCAAGTCTTAAGTTCAAGTGTGATGACTCGTTGGCAGTTGGAGAACTTTAATGGTGGTGCTGTGGTCTATATGGCATGGTGTGGTATAAAAGCCTGTTTCATGTATGTATTGAATTGAATTATTATTTCATGATCATTTATCATCACCATGTAGGAATTGTGCCTGACTATTATACCAACCTTTGCCTCCATGATTGAACAAGCCTCGATGAAGCACGCCATCATTCCAAGAATCAAGAAGCTCTGTATGGGAACAGAAAGACTTTCAGTGAGTAGAAAATATGAAAAATGACATCAATGAATATTTTTTTTCTTCTTTTTTTTCTCATTATTTATTTTTCTTTTTCTAAAATTTAAACAACAACAGCATTCATGACAAAATTGAATACAGGTGCAATCCTAGATCAATCATACCAGAGATTGTTAAAGGATTAGTTTAGTGGTCAAGCATGTCCATCTTATATGAAAGAAGACTTCAAAAGAAACAAAATGGTGAAGAAAGCATTGCAAAATCTTATTCCGCTAAGGAGATATTCAAGTTTATAGCTTGGTGTCATTTCTGTAGAAACGACTGAAATCAGACTAGTTGTGATATCACTGCCTCAGATTCCTCAAAGTCTTTATGTATTTTAAAGAAAGTTTATTTAATTTGTTTACTATTTAAATTATTTTTCCTCAAATTTTCTTTAGGTGGTATATTATAAATACCCTTCCTAGATTCAGTTTTAACACTTATTTTGACATATCTCATGGTATATTTACCACAAAATCGCAGGATAAAATATGATAGAATACATATAAGGAATCTGAGGCTATGACATCACACTAGTCTGATTTCAAGTCGTTTCTACACAAATGATACCAAACTTTAAACTTGGATATCTCCTTAATGGAATACAATTTTTGAATGCTTTCTTCTTTCTTCACCAGTTTTTTTTTTTTAATACCTCTATCATATAAGATAGACTTGCTGGACCCATGAACTAATCCTTTAATATGGTACTGTATATGTTGCTTTCTTGCCTGGAGCTTGGTATTTAGAAGATAGAAGAGGGCAATGAGAGCTTTAACATGCAAAGGAAATCATCATCGTCATTGTCGTAGTCGTCGTCGTCATCACCATCATCATCACCACCATCGTCGTTGTTGTCGCCGCTGCCGTCGTCATCGCCACTGTCGTCATCATCTTGTTGGGGCAACCTTGCTCTAAAATAATCATCCTCCATAAATCTTTGTCCTTGACCAATTCCTTCTGCATACTCAAGCTCATTCGAGTCCAATTTTGAATATCGTCCACTCATGTGTGCTTTGGTTGTCCACGTTTCCTGGTTCATTCCACCTTTTTTTTTAAATCGTGTACGTCAGAGACCCTGTTGCCTGCATGACATGCCCAGACCACCTGAACTTCCTGCGCTTTATGATTACCAGTAGACTTTCATAATCACCAATCTGTTGGGTGACCATTTCCTTAATCTGCAAATGTTTATGATTATCAGTAGGCTTTCATAATCACCAATCTGTTGGGTGACCATTTCCTTAACCTGCAAATTTGTATGATTATCAGTAGGCTTTTATAATCACCAATCTGTTGGGTGACCATTTCCTTAACCTGCAAATTTGTATGATTATCAGTAGGCTTTCATAATCACCAATCTGTTGGGTGACCATTTCCTTAATCTGCAACATGTTTTGATTATCAGTAGGCTTTCATAATCACCAATCTGTTGGGTGACCATTTCCTTAACCTGCAAATTTGTATGATTATTAGTAGGCTTTCATAATCACCAATTTGTTGGGTGACCATTTCCTTAATCTGCAACATGTTTTGATTATCAGTAGGCTTTCATAATCACCAATTTGTTGGGTGACCATTTCCTTAATCTGCAAATTGTTTTGATTATCAGTAGGCTTTCATAATCACCAATTTGTTGGGTGATCATTTCCTTAACTTGCAAATTTGAATTGTGTGTAGTGTAGTGCACCTGGAGAACTTTTCTAGTTTTACATGTATTTCAAATGCTTGAATGCCCTTTTTAATGGGAATAGTAGTAGAAATGAAAACAAAAGTAATTACCACTGTGCAACACCTAGAGCTGTGAACGTTTAGGGATTTTAGTAAATGTGTACAGGCCCAAAAAAGTGAGCGTGTATCGTTTACACGCGATTAGTACCGTAATTTTCGAAAATACACCAAAATTGCTCCAAATTTACGAAGCGAAGTAAAACAAATTGCGCAACTAGTATGGCAAAAATATTGACTCCATTGTCCAAATAGACGCTTGAGTTTTGATTTCCAAATCATAAAAAGTTTACTTCTACAGTATAAATCATCATTTTTATGGAAAATATGCATAGAAATTCAGATTAGAAAGAATTGATAATTTCCTTTCAATGTCATTTAAACTCAACATCGCGTAACTTTTTTTGCCGTACTCGCTACGGTTTCAAAGTTCCGCTAAAAATCTGGCATACTAGGCCTATGATACCTCGCCGTAAAACTTTTCAAAACTACGCCACCACACCAGAAGTTCTGAAATTTTCAGTCCTCTCGAAAAAATGGTCGCCCTTTTTGCGAAGCACCTAGAATTTCAGTTCTGTCAAAACCTTTTTATGTTTGTTTATTTTGCAATATTTTTTCTTTTTTGCAAAATTTATTTGACTCATCAGGTAATATTTACATGTAATTGTACTGATTGTCACAATTTAAGTATTTTGACTGTTTGTTGGTTGATTTAACAGCTTGTAAAACAGGCCTTGATTACGTGGGATTTAAAGCCTTATTAATTATAACCCAACCTTAGGCCTATTGTTAGTTTCACTGTTTACTGCTGCACATTCGCGGTGCATTTTACAAGTGAGCCCACTCAGATTTCAGCGAAATCAAAGTGCATAATATCCCCATTCATTGGTGATTACTGCTTATTTGTGATTCTCACATTTAAAAAGGATTACGCTAATCGGGTTTACAGTTTGTAAAAAGTCATTGATTGGAATTTTGTCAGCCAAATGTGTGTGTGATTTGAATTATGAATGATCATATTGATTTTCAACTAAAAGACTGACTATGAAAAACGATTACTCGCAATGAAGTATTTAGTAAACGTTTACAAGGATTTGTGACGTTTAGCGTGTACATGCTAAACGGTCACAGCTCTAGCAAGACCAAAGATAGAAATAGGGTCATATAACATATTGGAGTGTTCAGATACGTAGTTATTACATATTACCCTTTAATGACAACGCAGTCGTCACATGACCGATTGGACATGTATTTTTCAAAAATTATTTTGCTTGGTCAAATACGCCTACAGCAGTGATTCGGGTATCATTTGAAAGAGCGCAAATAGTTTTTTCAGAAAATGTGACTTTTGATGGGGGTTATGTTGAAGATTTTTGAGAAAAATGGCTTAAAATAAATGCATTAAATATTTTGTGTTTTCAAAAGCATACTTATCATACTTTCAGACCTAGCTTTTGCTTGAAAAGCTGTGAACAACTGTCCAAGACATCAAAGTATCTAATTCTGGTCGAATTTTGTCTGTCCTTATTATCGTTTTTTGACGTACTTTCAATTGAAAACAAAAAGACATGTCGTTATTTAAGTAAAAACAAACCTATGTACTGAAACATACTCAGTTTGGTGTAGCGGATAGTGTACGAGTTGGCAACATCCACGCCCCGGGTTCTGAAACCGGCCTCGTGAGAGGCTTTGTTTTTCGGAAGTAATTACAGTGGTGATTTTTTTCGCTCTTCATTATTTTTGCATGTTTTGCTTTGAGAAGAAAAAAATTAGACTGATATCATTGGAAAGGAAATTTCACAAACCTACATATGTCAAAAATCCTCCATTTTCATTATTAACAAGAAAAAATACAAACTCAAAAATATTTGCCTAATTTTGCCTAAGATTTGCAAATTTGCATAATTGTGTGGATATTTTCTTATTTTGACTTTTTTATTGAAAAGTTTATTGTCTTAGCATTCATATAAACTAGACTTGTAGCGATGGAACATCGAGGAGAGTTGTTAAAAAAAATTGTCACGCTATGAACCCCTAGAGCTTTAAAGGTTAAGTAGGGTAACATACTTGAGCATTTGGCTGAAATGTGATGGCGTAATATTTTGAGGTCCCTTTAACCTTTACTCTACCACGCTGCGATATTATCGTTGTTTTGGGTGCCCCATCTTTGACCCCACCTCCCAAGCACGTTTAAAAAAAAAGTGCTGCTAGAGTAAGGGTTAATCAATCCGCAACAAGTGTGCCAACTCAAAAATATATGCAGCATGGTCCCGGTGGGTGGCCCACTGGGTCACTGAAGCAGAACGAGCCCAAGTCTGCTGCTTGGAAGACAGAGGTCCTTTAATAATCAACCTGTGCTTAATCCTTACTCTACCATGTCGTTTTGGGTACCCCATCAGTGACCCAGCTTCCCAAGAGTGTTTAAGAAAATGTACTGGTAGAGTAAGAGTTGATATTCAATTACATAGCTTTTACGTGTGAAAATACTGATAAACTTTGATATGCATCTTCAAATCAACTGAAAACATTTCTAATGAGTACTTAATTCCAAAGACATGAGCCATCATTCTGGATTGGTGGGCTGCTAGCCCACGAAGGGGACCGAGGCTGACTGTATGCAGTTAAAACGGGTGCAGCGACCATAAATTGGGTGCAGCAGCTTTACGAAGGAAGATCAAGGCAACATAAGGTGATAGTATGGCCCTAAATAATGGTTACCCATGGTGTGAATAAATAAGAAGTGGACAGGTCTAGGAGGCCAGTCCTGCTCCTGGATCGGTGGAATGATTTTGGCCAGTCCGCTCCTGGACGTTCATCCTACATACATGTCTGAGGTTTTGGTGAATGCACGATGCCGTAATTCTCCTAAAAGTGAGTGTGTATGTTTGTGTGTGGGTGGGGGGAGTAGTAGCAGAGGGAGATCAGGTGGAGCACAGCACTATACCCTCGCCTGTTATTTCAAAATTCCTATGGATTAGCAAAAGTGTTGCCCTCACTTTTTGACCAAGAGTTCCTTTGTCATAAGACTTAGGTTCGAATGATAAACAGCACACTTGTTTCCAATGAAAGTTATGACATTTCTTTTTTGACATAAAAATCAGCTTACATCTGTAAATTATGTTTTGTTCTAGACGCGTGTTGGATGCCTGGTGTGCCTTGGTAAGATGATGGAGTACATGGACAAATGGTTTGTCCTGGATGATGTGCTGCCAATGGTGATGCAGATACCCTCCAAGGAACCCGCCGTCCTCATGGGGGTCCTTGGCATCATCAAGATGGCCTCCACTCACAAGAAACTTGGAATCACAAAAGACATTGCCGCTGGAAAAGTTTTACCATTTTTGTTTCCTCTTTGTATTGATAACGGACTCAACCTTGGTCAGGTAAGAATTTCTATACTTTTTTGTTAGTTCATAAGAAATCAATTGTCTTAAAGCCAATGATTCCTGAAAGTTATCAGAAATTTGTCAAAATTGCATCATTAAGATGGCTGCCACCCTTAAAAATCGCTGAACCATAAAAGACATAGAATCAGCACAGTTCTATCTTGTTGGTTGCTCGCTGTATTAACGATGGGCTTAACCAAAGTCAGGTTAGATTTTCTCCGTATTCTTGTATTAGTAAATAAGTACATCATTAAAGAATCATAAAAGTAACTAGATGTGTCCAAACGGCATCATTAGCTCAATTAGTAGCACACACTTTCCTGCTGGAAGGTCGTAGATTCAATCCTTGGTCGAGTCTTACCAAGGACTTAAAATATGGCACCTGCTGTCTTTTTGCTAAGTGCTGAGCATATGGGATGGGAGAAGGGAAATAGTCAGGTTTGTGCATCCTTTGTGGCGGTTGCCTTGTTTTATTCTAAGTGCTTTGGGCATGCAATTGGTTTGGATTCCGTGCTTTACAAGAACACAGTATTATTATCAAGATGGCCGTCACTCATAAGAAACATAGAATTACAAAAGACATAGAACTGGCAAAGTTCTATCTTTTTGGTTGCTTGCTGTATTAACAATGAGCTTAATCAAAGTCAGATTCGATTTTATAATCCTGTATTAGTGAATAAGAACATTAAAGAATCATGAAAGTAACAAAAATGTGTCCAAATAACATCATCAAGATGGACATCACTCATAAGAAACAAAGTTCTATCTTTTTGGTTGCTTGCTGTTTTAAAAATAGGCCTAACCAAAGTCGGGTTAGAATTTATGTTTTTTTGTAAGTTCTTAAGAAAATAATCGTCTTTAAGAAAGCTTATGAATCCTGAGGGTTGCAGAAATTGATCAAAAAGGCATCATCAAGACTGCTGCTATCTCTTTAAAAACTTGGAATCACAACAAACATCTCAGCTGACAAAGATCTCCAATTTTTGTATCCCCTTAGTATTGATAACAGTTGTGTTGGCTTGGAAGAAAAGCCAAGCTGTAGAGCCCTCACCTCAAAAGAATTTGTTGAATCATCAAGCATGCTGTCCTTCTGACAGTTTTTAGTTCAGAAGAATTTGTTCAAAGTTGTTGCATATTGTTAACTGGACACATTTGTGTGCCATAAATTTCTTGTTCTTCTTGTATTCTTCTTGCCTTATTGGCTCCTCCACCCCCCTGCAACAATTGCCACTGCTCCCTCACAGTCCATAATGTCCTCCTTGCTTGCGCCCTGTACAACCTTCCCACAACTCAAAAGCCGAGCTCTTCTAGAAAAACCCTCCGGGGAAAATTATCTTCTTCCTTCATCATGCTTCCCTCTACAATCGTATTTAATCCTACTCTACCACCCCCCTTTCCTTACTTTGCTTTTTTCACCCATGCACCTCCTCTCTCAATCCCAGCTTTCTGGCTTTTAGTTCTCGTGTTTCTCTCAATCTCCTTCTGTTTTCTTCCCTTCCTACCTCTAAAATGATCTAACCTCTCGGGCACAATTTGACCCTCGCTGTTATGGTACCGTTAAGCCCTCATCAAACAACAAACAAACAAAATATATCTTTCCTTTCTTTGTCACAGTTTAACGCTTTTATGAGCGTGATCAAAAATCTTTTGCAGCAAGTGGAGGTAGACCAAAGAGGGAAACTAGAGCAACTCAACAGCATGCAGCAGGAGCAGAAGTAAGTCACAATATAGTTTGAAGTCATATCATGGGCGAGTTGTTTTTAATTCACGTCTGAGAGCATCAGGAACATTGTGCTTTTTCAAAGAAGCATTGTGCTTGTTTGTATTTCTATACATCTGAGGACATAAACCTGACAATACATTGATCAACCAAGGATTTCATGGACGACTAACAACTTATATATTATTACCACAGTGTCTGCTTATAATTTGTACAACTAATTTTCAAACCACAAATGATCAATCATTCCACTACATTAAATTTACGTCTTGCTATCCGGTCATATCAAAAGATACTCCTTCACTTTTTGCCGAGTAGCGAAGACGAACAAAGACACCCTTTGTTTTCCAAAGTTTTATACATGTTTGAAATGGGAAATATCTGTGTTGCTGAATATGCTTTATTAGTTCCAGGTGGAATCTGAGAAGGGATTGAGCCATAGAGCTTTGAAACTGACACCATACTTGTGGTTTTGAAATAAAGGGAACATTAGTCGTGTTGTCCCATCTTAGGGCCTGTCTCAGTGTTCTAGGTTTAAAGCAGGGTCTGTACTTATGTGGGTCTTAGAAGAAATTAGGGTCTCTGTGTTCAATTCAAAGCAGGGTCTGTACTGATGTGGGTCTCAAAAGAAATTATGGTCTCTGTGTTCAATTTAAAGCAAGGTCTGTACTAATGTGGGTCTCAGAAGAAATTAGGGTCTCTGTATTCAATTTAAAGCAGGGTCTGTACTAATGTGGGTCTCAGAAGAAATTAGGGCCTCTGTTTTCAATTTAAAGCAGGGTCTGTACTAATGTGGGTCTCAGAAGAAATTAAGGTCTCTGTATTCAATTTAAAGCAGGGTCTGTACTAATGTGGGTCTCAGAAGAAATTAAGGTCTCTGTTTTCAATTTAAAGCAGGGTCTGTACTAATGGGGGTCTCAGAGGAAATTAGGGTCTGTGTTCATTTTAAAGCAGGGTCTGTACTAATGTGGGTCTCAAAAGAAATTAGGGTCTCTGTTTTCAATTAAAAGCAGGGTCTGTACTGATGTGGGTCCTCAGAAGAAAATACATGGCAGTGGTCAGATTCATGAAATATCTGACAACATCAAAAGGGTCATCAGTTATGCGAACATTTCTGGTTCTGTGTTAGCATGGCAACACTTTTTTTCGTCAATACCTCTATAAATGTTTGAAAAACCCAACTATTTTTGATGTTTTAAATGGAAGGTACAGTAGTTACTCAAATTATACATCTACACATGATACATGTATATACATGTCCACATTAGAGTCCTCCGTACATATTGTAACACACATACTGTATGGGTGTGCGTTCACTTTGTACATAGTATCTCAAGAGCTATATTTGAGGCTGATGTTGTATTTGTGTAATGAATGGACAATAGCTGATGTATATTTTGTATTATTATTGTTGTTGTTATTTTTGAGGGGGAGGGGGCAGGGGTATTGAGGTTTTACCCTGAAATGCCTCATCAGTTGTTCTGCTCCTTAAAGTTTCAAACAGTCATGATAAAATAACCATCCTTATGAAGAATGGTCCATCAATCATTCATGGGTTTGAACAAAGTCCTCCCAAGCATATAATGTATATTTATATTGAGGCTCAGCCAAGGACTAATCTAAATCACATCACTGAACAGCACTTATGTGGCTTGAGCCTAAGATGAATGACTTACTGTGTACAGTGTAACAGTAGCTGGTTGCTAACAAGTGAACTGTGAATAGAATATGAAGATTCTGTCAGTTAAGAAGGTATAGATTACTCGTGTTGTGTATGGTGTAACAATAGCTGGATGCTAGTCAATGAATTGTGAAGAGTCTCTCGGGTTGAATGGTGTGGATTACCCCTGATTTTGAGAAAATTGTGGGTGTTGGGTTGGAGGGATCTAAGGGCCAGCAATTCTTAATGGTCAGACCCGACCTGATGAATAAGCAGATCAGATCAGACTTTTCCTCTTTATTTTCTTTATTCTGAAAACTACAAGTAATTAGGATCAAATTTCCCTTATCAATGGCTTCATTGTATTTGTTCTCCTGTTGGTCCTGCCCTTACAAAAAAATGCTTCAAATTTTGGGGTTAACACAAGCCTGTTTCAGCCCTGTACCAAGGCTGAATGACCATGAAATTACCATGGAAACCCAGACAGACATCCACACCCCTGATATAACCTAGTCATACAGGGATTTCACTTGTCGAGGCATGACAGGGGTGACCGGGTTCTGGATTCAGGGCCAGGCCACCAGTGTCTTCATCCATGGTTTGTACACTGCTGACATGGGTAAAAACCAGGAACAAGAACTTGTTTAACTTAATCTCTTTTGTCTATAATACTTCATTTTGAAACACTGCCCTTATAATGGGGTGAATATCTTTAGGAGTTTTATCTCTTGAGAGAAGCATTGATAGTAACCAAATTCCTGCCCTCTATTTCAGGCTATGCATTTGTTACTTTAAAGAAAGTTTGTTCTGACCTCCAGTTTACCTCTCTTATCACTCACCTTTCTTCAGTGTGTTGCTAACACAACATGGCTGAGAACTGGTCGGAAAATTCTGCTTGAATTTCTGCCTTTCAGATACCACTGTCTCCTAGCAGCTCCAACTCTGTAGGTTTCCCGCTGGTTTGCCTTTTTCTACAAGTTTTTCTAGTCATTTGAGGTAGATAAGGTGGCCTTAGGCCAGGGGAAAAATTGCTGTCTGACTTGCAGGACTTCTCCATACAGTTTGCACTAGTAATGGATAGAAAATTCTTCGCCTGCATACAAAATAGGCTCTGGAGTCCAGTGTTTTTCACTCCTATTGCGAAAGGGTTTATGCCGCAGAGCACCTAGTTTGCTAGGTTTTGGGGCCTCATTTACTTAGATAGAGTTTGTTTCACCTTAGGCCCAACACCCAACACGAGGATAGCCTAATATTGTAAGGTTTTCCTATGCATTAAGTTACCAACTTCGATTGTCAGCGCATACGCAAGAGTCCGATATCACCACAGGATCAATGCGGAGTCAGCTCAAAACTCTCCAAGGAGTTACATTTTGTACAAGAGGACCAATTATTTATTTTACATTACTACATGTAAGTATAACATGAGGTAATAAGTCTAGCACTGTTTTAGGGCTGAGTTTTTAATTTAAGTGCTCTTTTGTTGGGGCACAGGAGGGATCCTGGTGAGGTCCCCCTTGCGCCCCCTTTCTGAAAGAATTCACCTTTTCATTTTCTCTCCACAGACACCAAAGAGTAGTGGCTAGTGTTTTCCTACACCCCTCCCGCAATATCAACACTTTTGCGTTTTACCTATTTCTCGGGTTTACAAAAATCTCAGATACAATTTGTCTGAGCACTTCCTGGTATTCTAAATTGCTGTGGCTTGTCTGTTACTAATGTTCGTTGACTTCCGCGGCCCCCGTCTTGCCCTCGTAAGGGTTAACGTTGTATTTTCCTCGTAGGGGAATTTGACATAAGTCGTGAAGTTTGACTCATTGAATGATGGGACTTACATATAAACCACATATAATACTAATAAGTCATGGCTCTCGGTCTGAGCTGTTGGTTTATAATTAGTGTAATACTGCTGTGGGCCTCGGTTCCAAGCTGGGACTGGACAGATTACGAGTAGCAGCATTTAAAGTATTTACAAGTGACCCACAGCTCTCAGTTTGAGTTACACCCAAGTCCATATGGCTCTGTAATAGACTTTCACAGCTTCATATGGCTCTGCAGCACGGCTTCCACGGATCCATAGCATGGCTTTACAGGTCCATACGGCTCCATTGAATGACTTCGTACGTTCCATACGGCTCCATAACACAGCTTTACGGGTCCATACGGAAGTTCCTGCAGCTACTGAAATTCCTGGCCAAGGAAATTCAACTTGATGTAATTGACGTACTTTCTGTGGAGGCTCATGCTCAATCACAGACAAAGCTGCTGACTTCCACCCAAAGGGACTCTTAAGCCACAGGCTAAGCAGTTTCCTATCAACTCGTCCTTGATTCCAAGGGTGCAGCACTGGGTGAGGACCCCCCCAGCAAGGACTGGACCGCCTTCAACAAGGATGTTGATCAGGCTACGCTCGTCCAATCCTTTGCCTACCAGGCGCTGGTAACCATGCCCCCTTTCCTCTGCCAACCCATGAGCAGCACCCCAGCTGTGTCTAGCTCCAGGACCAGGGTTAAAAAAATCATTAAATCTGCGGTAAGGTGAAGGGAGGAATCCTTAGGGCTGTGGACCGGGTCATTCGAACAGAGCTACAGATATCAAGCAATGTCAGACCTGATTGATGCGACAGGCGATTAACTGGCTGGAGCCTCCACAGAGGTGGCCACATAGCGGCACAAGAATGTTCTCCCCCTCCTTGGCCTTTTGGATGCTACACAGACCGATCTTCTGCAGTTAGTGACGGAAGGTCTGGACCTCTTTGCAGGTAACATCCGGGACGTACGGTTGCACCAGGCCGGCCAACAGGACAATCTCAGGAAGACTAGGAAGCTGTTGTCAAATGCCAAGCCTTTGTCATCTCCCCGCATGTCACCGGGCCGGAACCCCATGAGGGGTTCATGAGGGGTTGAGGCACGGCTGCCAAGCGAAGGGATCCATGTCGCCCGGGGCCGCAACGAGACCCGACATAAATTTTTCCACCCACCAGGATTCCACATTGTGGACCAGGCATGATGCATCTTTGACAGGATGGGAAGCACATTTAGTGTGGTCCCAAGTTGTGGGATTTTGGACGGACACTTGGTGCAATCAGCACATCAATATGTTGGAACTAGAGGCAGTACGCCGGGCACTTGTTCCACTTTTTACCGCAAGTACGGAACAACACAGTTATGATACGCACCGACAACACCACCATGGTGGCATATATCAACACACAGGGAGGCACGAGGTCCAAGGTCCAGTAGACTGGACCCTCGCCAAATCCTTTTTGTGCATGACCGCAGGTGTCCAATGCGATCTGGATGACTTTTGGCCTTTCGGACTTAGATCTGTTCGCGTCCATGGACAATCACAATCTGACTCTTAACTCAAAAGTTTGGAGGGTTGACACTTTCACAATCAGGTGGACCCATCTCGTGGAATATGCCTTTCCTCCCTTCGCATTAGTACCAAGAGTGCTAAACAAGGTGAAGGAGGATCAGTGTCACATGTTACTTCTGGTAGCGCCCAATTGACCCGGCCAACCATGCTTCCCTCAGCTGCTCAGTCTAGTCGCAAGCTTTCTACACAAGCTTCTGGCCAGGGATGATCTAGTCTCAATACTAGGCTCCTGCAAGTTGCACCACAATTCAAAAGCACTCATTTTGACTGTGGGGCCTTTACCTGCCAATCCTTGGTGTCTCAGGGCCTGTCTGAAGAAGCTGCCCAGATGGCTCCCAAAGTCAGAGATCCTCCACTTTGGGGATGTATTCTGCTGGACTTGGAATGTTCCGAGACTGGTATCAGAATAGATCTGTTTCTCTGCATTTGGTGTCTTTTGGTGACGTAGTGGGTTTCTTACTTTATCAATTTAATCTCAGTAAGTCCATAAATACAGTCAAGGGTTTTCAGACAGCTATAGTAGCTATCTACCAGGTCTTCGCAGATGGGTGGACTGTCACTGATGCACGACCACTGGAAAGATTAGTAAAAAAGAATGTTCTTGATAAGACATTCAGTCTGGAACCTTGCCCCTCCTTGGGACATAGAAGTAGTTCTCAAGAAACTAGCAGAGGTTTTGTTCCAGCCCCATGTGTCTGCTCAAGGAATTGACGCTCAAAATGTTTTTTCTGCTCTCTGCAGTCTCTACTTACACGCTATCTCTCAAGAAGTATCGTATTTGCTTTGAGTCTGCGGGTGTTCGACTTGTGCCCGACCCAGCCTTTTTGGCCAAGAACCAGATCCTAAAATTTCTTCCGGAACCTATTTTTCTACCGCCGCTCTCTACATTTTCAGATACGTCAGAAGACAGGATCTTGTTCCTTGTCCAATGTCTCAAGAATTATATTAAGCGTGCAATCCTTACGCAGCGACGTTAAGCTCATTTCGTATCTTTACAAAATTGCATTGCCCCGTTTCAGGCGACACTATTTCACGGTGGATTATTCAGGCAATCTCATACGATCAATCAGCGTTGTTCACGCAAAAACAGTTTAAAGCACGCCGAGTATAAAGAGGCATAGCAGCATCAATTGTGTTTTTCGGGGGATTCCCCTAAACGAAATATTTCGTGCTGCTGCTTGAAAAACACCTGCCACATTTGTTTCTGCCTATTTGAAAGATATGCCAGACTATCAGTGTAGAGTTGCAATTAAGGGCCGTTTTCACCAGAAGAGGATTGTCCTTTTCATAAGGTAAATTTGTCCTTCATGCACATTGTCTTGCCTGGTTTACGATGCATTTGTTAAGTCATTAACTTCTTGATCGTTTTTACATACTATCGAATTTCAGCCGTTTTTCGGGTATGTTTTAATTTGTTTCTATTAACTAACAGTTTGTATTCCCTTGTATTAGAACTAAACCACCCCGGTCTGAACGCAAGCCTCGTCAGTTCTCGCCGTGACGTATTGGGTATCATTAATACTTCGTTTTCTGTATACTCTTTTTGGTCAACATGTTCTTTTGAGCTACATGTACTAACCCATGTTCATGCTATGTTTGCCTCAGTTATTAGCAACAGATGTTTCCCTGTTCTGTTAATCATAACTAGGAGTAACTTATTATAGTAATTACTACAGTATTAAGACGTTTTATGTCCTCAAAAGGATATTAAAGGAAGTTAGTCCTTTAAGTAGGAAAACTGGTTTCGGTATAAGGGCCAGCCTTTGTAACCTCCAGACCTGAATTTCCCTTGTGATCCTTGGTTGCAATCTGATTGCATATTTATAACATGGAAGGTAAGATATAACTTGAAGTAAATTTACCCCGCTTTGAGTAGCAGGATATTTATGAGAGTTATACTTACCGCATGCATCCTGCCCGCCTCCCCTCTCGTTCAGGCCTCGGTGGAATGTTAAGTGAGGGATAAGAGAGGTAAAGTGTAGGTCAGGCCTGGGCTGGTAACTACGTTTTTAAGGTCGGTTAGAAGTGCATTAGAATAAAGTTTTTGGACCAGATTGCATATTTATAACATAAAAGGTAAGTATAACTCTCATAAATATCCCCACTACTCAAAACTTGGTTATTACATGTACATGTAACTATTTACTTCAATAATGTGAATAAAGCATGTACAGTACTTAAGTGTGCAAGCAATTTTGCCTAAGATTGTGGTCATTAATTTTTTGGCCATTAATCATGAAGCTACCTTTCACCACCCACATATGCACTGAGGAGTCATAACAATTTTCAAATCAAATTTCCCTTAGATCGTCGGTTGAGTTTGCCCAGAAGCTGCAGTCGGACAAGAATCCTCCAGCTGATCCGTTTGCCGCTCTTGAAAGAGGGAAAGGTCAGAATTTGAAGACAAATGAGGTAAGCATGGGGAGGGGGTGGGGGAGGGGGTGGAGGATGAGGTACTGCAGCATCAAAGTTTGTTGGGATACCTGCTCTCCTCCATGTTAGTAAGGCAAGAACAAATTTTGAAATATCCTCAAGGGTCTATTTTATTACTGTAATCCAAATTATAAACTTCTAATAGCACACTTTACACAACTTCAGCCAGACACATCCTATTCAATGACCCTGAGCAGTGCGTCAACGAGCCGCTAGGCTTATGGCGATTAATTGATTAAAATTATAAGTGCCAAAGGCACTTATGAAAATAGAATTGCACCAAATTGAGGCCCAAAATTTATTTCCTAAAAAGCGCCTAGGCTTTGGAGTTGTGTAAAGTGTGCTATTAGAACTCTACTACTAGGCCTAAGCCTACTGCACATTACGGTGCATCACATTAAGCTTTGACTTCGGTGATGTAAATTTTATTCATAAGTAATTGCTAAGAATTTCTTCTCCCCCTGTATAACAGGGATTCAAAAAGAGGGAAAGGTCAGAATGTGTACACAAAAAGATATGGAACATAAATACATGTAGGCCTAAACGGCGATGATTTTTGGTTCTGATGCGATAGCATTAGGAACCTATGTGGTCATGATGGTGTGTGTGTATGTATGTATGTGCAGGAGTCGAAATTCCCGCTGTTCTGCTGTTCCGAGAACACTGTTTTTAAGCAGGAACAGTGAAATTTCTAATATAACTGTTCTGTCGAACAGTGTTTTTTTTTCATACATATAGCATCAACATCTTAAAATGTATTGTTTGCTGCTCTTAAACATTTTCTAAGAATGAAATCCCTTGTAACAAATATTTAAGTATGAAATAATGAAAGTATGAAAAACCTTTCTTTTTCCACAATTGCCCTCGCAATCGATAGCATTGTGCAGGATTCTGGTAATCATGTAAGTCCTGGTATCCTGATCCCAGTATTGCGCAATCCTGACAACATAAGTATTCGTAAATACAACTGGGAATTCTGGGAGTTATAAAAACTGTTGAAAAAACCTATCTTTCCTGGGAGGTGGAGGTTTTTTAAAGAAAAACTTAGTGAAATAATGTCACAAAATCATTTTTTTTGTCTTCTTTTCTTAATATTTCATACTAAAAACAACTTATTGTAAGAAAATTTAGTGTTTGGGAAGCACACAAGCGGGCACACAAGTTAGTTATCACTTGGTCATTCATGAACTAACTTTGAACTCACGATGTATTCATTAGTTCTATCACTAGGTCCTAGGCCAAAGTTCAATGATTCATACAGCATGAAATACCTTTCAGAATGTTTTAAAATTACCTCCAGTCAATAATAATTGGTAAAAATGGAGTTCCATCTTCGTTTTGCTACAGCAAAATTGCTTAGGAACTGGCTGAAAAGGCTGTGTAGGACCGCAAGTTTAGATTTTAACATTTCCGCAATCAATTAAACATGGCAAAATTTGTTCAAACATATCCATGAATTCATTTTTCTCCCTACTGCCTTTGGGTTTTGTTGGGAAAATATATTTTCAAGCACGTGGTATGGTCAAATTGATCTCCCCATGCCCCCATACCCTCCCACACCCCCTCACGCCATTTGCCGAAGACGTGATAGGTTGTGACCCCCCTCAAGCCATTTGCCGAAGACGTAATAGTTTGTGCTACATGTACATATTAATAATCTTCAAAAGAATTTTTGATATCTCACTCACATCCCCGATACTGTATTTGCATGTGTTATCATGGGTTCCGTTACGTATTTACCGCGTATGCATATGATATGATACGTGTTACAGCCTTACTTGCTTTAGAGTTTTGACATGTGCGCAGCAGCCTTCTGACTATTCTTTAATTGTTTCTCTTTATACAAGTATATCTTATAACAAAAATGGTATTTATTAAGTCCAATTTAAGACAAGGAATTTGCTTTTTTTATTGATGAAAATATTGGAACAGTGAAATTTTATCTGAAACTGTTTTTTAAGAAAGCACTGTTCTGTGGAACAGTGGTGAATTTTTTTTAATTTGACCCCTGGTATGTGTGTGTATGTGATGGCCAGCTCGTAAACACGATATCTTATCTCAAGAATGGTACACTGGATTCATGTCATATGTGACGTACAGATAGCCCATGGTCTGTAGAATGTTTCTTATTGTTTTTGATGGTGATGTCATGCATATTATTGAGTAGGCGGGGCTCAAAGTGAAAATCTTGAAATATTAATTTGCCATCCACATGTCTGCTTTGTTTCATGTTTGGTATAATTATGATGTTAGCTGGTGTGTATATGTTCATGATGTAAAAATGTTGAATTTCATTAATATGCATAATGGACACGGCTTAATATGGTTTTGCTGAATAGAGCTTGTAAATGGTATTTCAAGAACAGTTAACTGGAGTAATGTATTACAGTATATGGTACACAGATAGCCCATGGTCTGCAGATATGGTATTATGTTTGTGGTGGTGATTTCATGCATATTAATAAGTGGGCAGGGCTTATAAATGAGCAAGTGTATGTCCGTTTTGGATGTTATTGGACATGATAATTTTGTTGGTCGTGTGCATGCTTACATGTATCTTATCAACAGATGTTATTAATATGCATGCTGGGCGTGGCTTAATGTTAAAATGCTAAATGATGTAAACACCATAAGCAATATATCAGTTTGATGCTATATCACACAGATGACACAGATTGGTCATGGTCTGTGCATATGTTCTAATGTTGTGGTAGTGATGTCATTCATGCTAATGGATAGGCGGGGCTTGCTGACAAATTCTTGAAATAGGATAAATGATCAATCATTTTTACATCATACTTACTTTGATGATGTTAATTATTGTGAAAATGCTAATGTTGTCAACATTTTTATTGATCTGCATGGTGGGTGTGGCTTATCATGGTGTGTGTGGCTTATGAATAAATATGGAACAAATATTTTATGATATGCAATTACATGACAGTTAATACAAATTTTGCAAATCAATTAGCTTAGAAAAAGCATTTGAACCACAAAACCTTTTGGTTTTGGTATATTTATGTTGGGATATTACAAGTCAAAACTTTTCCCTCCCCCCTCCTTACCCCCCCCCCCCTCTCCCGAATTTTGAACCTTAGTGTGAACACTGATGTGTAAAAGACAATTTGATTTGATTTTGACAGGTTGATGATATGTTCCATAGCTTTGGTTTGAGTACTTACATGGAATCCAGTTCAGAAAAGATAACAGCAGCAAATTCTTCGGCCAGTGGAGGTTCCCAATTATCGTCATCAAAAACATCTCAAAATACCGCTGTTGGTGGACTGTCCCTAGAAGAAAAGCAGCGCTTACAAAAGGAGCAAGAATTTCATGAACAAAGGAAAAGACAACAACCGTTAAAACTTACTTCGTCATCATCGACTGTCAAAAAGACTGAAACGAGAGATCTTACAAACTCTTTGTTAGATTCATCCATTAATAGGGCTGTTGGTGATGTTGCTATGACGACAAGAACAACCCCTCCTATGTCAGGATCCACAGGATCATCTGGAGGCGGATCAGCAGTTACGGGAAATGTCGGTGGAAGTTATGGTATGCAAAATAACACGTTGTTAAGTCAGAGTACTATGATGAATTCTGCGCCACCTTTTCCAGGGGGTGTGTCTAATCTAGGAAGTTCACAAAACTTGAACCAGAAGCCCAAAATGGATTTGTCTGCATTTGATTCATTACTAGAAACGTCTTCCTCGAAACCAAAACCGAAATTGAATCAGATGACTTCGCCACATTCCAACAGTAGAAACGTATCGGGGCAGTGGGTGAGACCTCCCACTCAGCAGCAAAGCATGACGGTAAGGCCGATGCAGCAGCCAATGAGCATGCAGCCACAACAACCTATGGGAATGATGCAATCTCAAAATCAAGGCCAGTTCATGCATGGTGGAAATATGGGTCAAGGTTCATTTGGGCAGTCAGGTACCCAGATGAATTACGGGATGGGTGTTCCTTTGTCTGGTCAAATGTCCTCTTCTTTTGACCCATTTTCCAGCACCACCCCAGCTCCTGCCTTAAATTCAAATCAGAAAAAAGCTGACGGCTTGATGGATTTCTTAGGATGAGTTGACTTAAAGAGGGTCTCGGCCGAAAAGTGGTTATCTTTTGTGCTAATTCTTGATAAATTTGAAATACTGTAACAGAGGTCCCATTTGTAATACCAGTGTCGTTTAAAAGTGAATTAAGTTTAAAATTATGCTTGATTTTGCAATTAATATCAATCAATAGTTATCAGTACCATCATGTGCAAGAAAAGTATTCATATATATACATAAGTATAGGAACTGGGAAAGGGAGAGGGGTAGGAGGGGAAGGGAGGGGGAGACACACACAGACTTTTCAACAAAAATGACAACAGTGTCTCATTTGAAAATAAAAAGTGTCCATTTTGAAAATGAAAAGTTTTCCTGAATTACTACTGTCCCAATAGTAGGAAACTGGCAACTTTTGTCTGTCCCGTGTACGGAAGGAATGTGTCCCCATTGGAAAAGTGCCCCTTTTAGAAAATGAAGTGCCCGTTTTACTTTACTTTGTTGTTTTAGGTTCACTTATTTTATCTACATATCGGGACATGCATGACTTGAAAAGAGATTGTGTCCCCCACTTTTTGAAAGCTTCCTACACCCCTGCATATATTCTAGAGACTCTGGAATAATATATCCTCATCTGTCAGCTGAGAGTTCCTGCAATCTAATGGTGTATTGGATTTATTGTACAGTGTAACAGAAGCTGGTTGCTAAGGGCCAAAAATTTATAATAGTAATGTATTGCGAGAAATCTTTATTTCTAGGAGTGTAAAAGAAGAATTTGTTTAATTCTAGGAAGTTCCTGGAAAAGAAGATGTCTTTGATAAATGCCATGGAGTGATGTGATTGCAAAATCCATGTAAATCCCTTTATTTCTCAGTTGCTTTTGTGTGAGATATTATTATATGTCAAGTCTTCTCTTATGTATTTGGTGCCTGTAATGGGTTTTAAAGTATCAGGTATCAGTATACAGAGAAAAATCAAACACTGCATTTGCACATGACTTCATGTTTGCATATCTTGAAATGAAATCACGTGTTGTTAAGACGTTTCTTGAAATCTAATCCTCTTTTACAAAGTTTAGACAATATTTTTGTTGATATTGAGTCAGATTTCATCAAATCAGTATTCTAGTCACTTGTAGATGGGTTTGATATAAGCAGCAACTCTCCTTCCTGAAAGGTGGTGTAATTAACAATCAATGATATGTGCATTTATTACATGTCATGTATACCAATTGCCTTTCGATCAAAGAAGGGTCTGGTCTGGGCATGAGGAAGTAACCATCTTTGATAGGAATTGTCCATCAGTCATTCATGGGGTTTGCACAAAGTCCTTCCAAGCATATAATGTATATTTATATTTAGGCTTAGCCAAGGATTAATCTTATTTGCTTCACTGAAGAGCAGTTATGTGGCTTGAGCCCCAGATGAATGACCTATTGTGTACAGTGTAACAGTAGCTGGTTGCTAACCAGTGAACTGTGAATAGACTATGAAGATGCTGTCAGTTAAGAAGGTATAGATTACCCGTGTTGTGTATGGTGTAACAATAGCTGGATGCTAGTCAATGAATTGTGAAGATTCTCTTGGGTTGAATGGTGTGAATTACCCCTGATTTTGAAAAATCGAGGGTGTTGGGTTGAAGGGGTCTAAGGGCCAAAAATTCTTAATAGTAATGTGTTGCTAGAAATCTCTATTTCTAGTTCCTGGAAAAGAAGATGTCTTTGATAAATGTCATGGAGTGATGTGATTGCAAAATCTATGTAAATCCCTTCATTTCTCAGTTGCTTTTGTGTGAGATATTATTATATGTCAAGTTTACTCTTATGTACTGTATTTGGTGCCTGTAATGAGTTTTAAAGTATCAGTATACAGAGAAAAATCAAACACCGCATTTGCACATGACTTCATGTTTGCATATCTTGAAATGAAATCACGTGTTGTTAAGAGGTTTCTTGAAATCTAATCCTCTTTTACAAAATTTAAACAATATTGTTCTTGATATTGAGTTAGATTTCATCAAATAAGTATTCCAGTCTCTTCTACTGTAGATGGGTTTGACTTAATTTCTGCGTATCATTAATGAAATCGGGTGGTTTTGAGCTGTTTATTGAAATCAAACTCAAAGTCGGGACCAACGTCATCCTGCACAGTTGCAAGAGGACGTTGTTATCACTTGCATCCACCTCGGCCACACCATTCTCACCTACTTTCCGGCTCCCCTTCTTCTCTCTGCCCTACATGCAACACTAATCTCTTCATCAAGCATATCCTCTTAACCTGTCCCATACACGTGAATGCCAAATCACACCTCTCCCCATCCATTTCCATTTCCAATCTTTTCAAGAACAATCCTACCTTTAACCTTATCACCTTTCTCCGCAACAGCATTCTATTCCACCTGATTCAAACCTCCCTTTCCTTCCCTACTTTGCCTTACCTTCCTCATCTTCCTTTTAATACCTTCTTTCCCTGTTGCACCTTCTCTCCTCCCCTCTCTCTTTCCTCTCTGTCCTACTAACTCAAGCACCTTAGTTTTTAACACTCCTTGGCACATTTGACTGCCATGGTGCTGTTAAACATCAAACCAAACCAATTTCTTGAAATTGAATGATTTATCTGTCTCAGGTGTTGTTGAGCCATTTTTTGAAATTGAATCAATTTTTCTGCAAAATCTAAACATTTTTTTTTTTATTTTTTGAGGCAGATTTCACAAGATAAATATTTCAGGCACTCTTGCATGTAGACGGATTTGATATGAGCACAACTAAATCAAAAAAAAGCATTTGGTCTGAGTAATGTCATCTCATCTCGTCTAGTCTCTTCAGGCCTGGCCCATAAGGCTGCAGTGCACTTTCTCCACTAGACTGTTATTTGCAACCTGTCTGAGTAATGTATGGCTAGAAATCTCAATGATCATAGAAATGTTTTCCAGAAGATGTCATTGAATTACAAATATTCAGAGTGATGTGATTGCAAAGTCCCATGTCCATCCCAGTTTTTTTGTTTTTGTTAAAGATATTTTCATATGTCAGGTTTCTGGAGAAAATCAAACACTGCGGTTGCACATGACTTCATATCTGCATATGAAGAATTAATCCTAGTATTGTTGAGCAAAATATAGACAATTGTTTGTTAATTTTGAGGCAGATCTCATCAAATAAGTATTCCAGGCATACCTAGATGCGGTTGATATGAGCACAACTTTTTTTCCTGAAAGGTGATGTAACTAGCAAACAATGATATGTGCATTTATTACATGTCATGTATACCAAATTGGCACCTGAAGGAGTTTGATCTGGGTAATGTTTTAAGAGAAATCTTAATTTCTAGGAGTATGAAAGACAGAAATATTTCTTGATTGTAGAAACGTTTTTTGATTATAGAAATGTTTCTTGATCGTAGAAACGTTTGTTGATCATAGAAATGTTTCTTGATTGTAGAAATGTTGCTTGATTGTAGAAATGTTTCTTGATCATAGAAATGTTTCTTGATTATAGAAGTGTTTCTTGATTGTAAAAACGTTTCTTGATTATAGAAGTGTTTCTTGATCATAGAAATGTTTCTTGATTGTAGAAACGTTTCTTGATTATATAAGTGTTTCTTGATTGTAGAAACGTTTCTTGATCATAAAAATGTTTCTTGATCATAGAAATGTTTCTTGATTGTAAAAATGTTTCTTGCTTATAGAAGTGTTTCTTGATTGTAGAAACGTTTCTTGATCATAGAAATGTTTCTTGATCATAGAAATGTTTCTTGATTGTAGAAATGTTTCTTGATTGTAGAAGTGTTTCTTGATTGTAGAAACGTTTCTTGATCATAGAAATGTTTCTTGATCATAGAAATGTTTCTTGATTGTAAAAACGTTTCTTGATCATAAAAACGTTTCTTGATCATAGAAATGTTTCTTGATTGTAAAAATGTTTCTTGATTATAGAAGTGTTTCTTGATTGTAGAAACGTTTCTTGATCATAGAAATGTTTCTTGATCATAGAAATGTTTCTTGATTGTAGAAATGTTTCTTGATCGTAGAAACGTTTCCTAGAAGATGTCTTTGATTGACAAATATTCAGAAGTGATATGATTGCAAAATCCATATAGGTCTTTGCAAATCTTAGTTTTACATGTCATGTTTTAGGCTCATTATCTTTAAATGCACCTTTATGTTTTATTTTTTTTCTCTCCTTTCTATCCCCTCTCCCTCTCTTAATCATCTCTGTCCTAACTCAAGCACCTAAAATTGTTAACACCCTCTTGGTACATTTCACTCTGACTGCCGCAGTGTGTTTAATATCAACAAAACAAATTAAACCAAACCATCTGATTTTATATATTTCTTTATTAAGCGCTTACAAAAGGAGCAAGAATTTCATGAACAAAGGAAAAGACAACAACCCTTAAAACTTACTTCGTCATCATCGACTGTCAAAAAGACTGAAACGAGAGATCTTACAAACTCTTTGTTAGATTCATCCATTAATAGGGCTGTTAGTGATGTTGCTATGACGACAAGAACAACCAAACTATACCAAATGTAATGTATACCAAACAGAGATCTCAAAATCTTGATGTATTGTGTCATTTCTTTCCCAAATCTTTGTCACAGAAAATGATGATGGGGAAATTCTACTCCTGTTATAATTTGATCAGGGGTATGATAAAAACTTCAAAAACCTTTTAGTCAGAACTTGCTGCACTGCTTCAAAGAATTATGATGGACAATTCAAAAACAATTATTTCCAAAGAGAAAGTACAAACGCCGCCCTGTAATACATCCCAGATTAGCATATTGATGCATGAGAATTCAAACCACTGTAAAATGGTCAAATTTCAGCCGATTAAGATGATTTTTTTTGCTACTATCATGGTTTTTAATAGATTCGAAAGCAATTTAGCTAATCCTGCCTCTACACGCCCATATATCTTTAAAATATATGGACAGGTAGCGATTTTGCAATAAATAATTTCATTTTAATATTCTGAACATTTCATTTCCACTCGTTTCTGATATATTCGAGAAAAAGTGCAAAATTTAGCCTTAAGAAACAGCTAGACCTCTATTAAAAAAGGTGTGTGACGTTAGAATAAGGACACAGTGAGGCCTACAATGCATAACTTTCACAGTGTGATAGGTTACTTCAAAACATCAGTTTCATTGAATCAGACATCAGAATATTGCTTTAAGTAGCGATATGCTATATGACATTTTCTTGTGGATAAAGAGGAAATATGGACTCAAGTTTCGATGCATTAGTTCTTTTTGATTGGCAAACTCCACTTGTTAAGTTAGGCTGTAAGCATTACTGTATAAAACATTGTAACTTTCACATAACATTAGTGTTGTACTGTCCTATCCTTACATCACAAAAAAAAAAAATAGGCATACGTTTGGAGACCTAAAAATAAGCCAGATTTCTCACATTTTGGGATCAATTTTGTAAGAAAGTGTTAGATGTGGGCGTTTATGAAGGGCAGTTGTATCAAATTATGCAAATTGGGTCTACATGTGCATATACTGTACCTTTTGATATCCTATTCTATTCCTATCCTAATCTTGTATAATTTTATGTGTCACAAATATGTATTTGTAAATTGCGTATTCCTGTAAGCCTGTAAGCAGACTAGAAGATAACGCAAAAGTGGTTGAGAATTACTTATTAGTCAAAAAGTATGGACAAAACACGGGTTGGAACATGGAGTTTCTTCGATTATTCTTCTTAGTTATTTTCATTAATTTTCATCTTTTATTTCTTTGTATAGATGTGTACAGTAATACAGAGTATTTTATTAGTGGTAGGTTTTATCAATTAAAAGTTTCCAAAAAAAAGGTCAAACATTTACAAAATAATTCAGAAAAGCTTTATCGAAATATTTTAGGCGGGAAGAGGACACCCCTGACTGCTGTAGGTTTCATGGTTTTTACCAATTTTTTTTCTGTGGCAAAAGATTGAAAAACAAAGGATTGAAAAAAAGCTCAAGGTTACCTCTCCCAGTGACTCAGAAAAGATGTAAAAGCTAGCAGTCTTTAAAACCACAACACCTCTTTTAGCTCTCTCAATTGGATAACAAAGAATGGAGAGGCTCAGCTTGCCAATGTCAATAAAAGAATGTCATTAAGCCTTCTTTCCAACCTGTACCCTCCAAACCCCTGCACATTCCCAGATTACATCCAGGATTGTAATACAACTTCCAATTAAAAAAAATATGTGTCAAGGAATGTCAAGCAGCATGGAAAATGTACAATAACATTAATGCAAAATTATGCGAAACATTATTGCTTAACATATGACAAACTAGACATTGGAAACAATACAATTCCCCTCACCGCTGATAATGCATATTTTAGACTGTCCCACATTTCATCCCAACCTGTCCCAAATGTCATCCCATGCCGAGCTAAAAATGCATGAAGAGCTGATGACATCAGAAATTCACCATTTTGTTGTTGTTGATTAATGGGTCTGAATTAGTTTGCTTTCTTCATGTCTTTAAGGGAGTGAAGTAACCAGTGGTTAAGGCGCTGGTCTCATACTCAAAAGGTACCATGATTAATCTCAGCCAGGGCGCTGTGATGTGTCCTTTAATAAGCAAGACACTTTATCCCATTTGCTTCAGCTCACTCAGCTGTGAAATGAGTACCAGTTTCTGCAGCTTTGGGAGTTAAACTGCGATGGACTGGTGTCCCATCCAGGGGGAGTCAAGTACTCTTGTCCGCTTATTACTATGGAAACCGGGTATACGCACAAGCTCTATAAGCCCACAAGGCTTGATGGGATTCACTTTTATCTCTTGTTTTTAAGTGGATTTTGAAGCAATATAGCTGTTGTAATCTCTACTTGTCTTGTGTGCATAACTTTAAATATTCAGATCATTGCTAAAGCAGACCTTGTGGTTTTGGTATGCTTTTATCTTTTTTTGAATTGCATTAAATCGTCTCATGATAATGTAAGTCATAGACATGAACCTAATGCCATATTCAAGCATACAGTACTTTCACATTATCTTTTCTCAATATCTTATTTGAATGTCTTCCACTGATTTCAATGCGTGTCGGACCTAATGCAAAGCAGCCTGTATGCCTTAAAGGAGATATGAAGTCTGATACAATCATTATTTCATTTGATATAGGATACAAATCTTAAAGGCGACATAAAGTCTGATACAATCATTATTTCATATGATAGAGGATACAAGTCTTAAAGGAGACAAAGTCTGATACAATCATTATTTCATATGATAGAGGATACAAATCTTAAAGGAGACAAAGTCTGATACAATCATTATTTCATATGATAGAGGATACAAATCTTGAAGGAGACAAAGTCTGATACAATCATTATTTCATATGATAGAGGATACAAGTCTTAAAGGAGACAAAGTCTGATACAATCATTATTTCATATGATAGAGGATACAAATCTTGAAGGAGACAGTCTGATACAATCATTATTTCATATGATAGAGGATACAAATCTTAAAGGAGACAAAGTCTGATACAATCATTATTTCATATGATAGAGGATACAAATCTTAAAGGAGACAAAGTCTGATACAATCATTATTTCATATGATAGAGGATACAAATCTTGAAGGAGACAGTCTGATACAATCATTATTTCATATGATAGAGGATACAAATCTTAAAGGAGACATGAAGGCTAATACAATCATTATTTTATATGATAGAGGATACAAACCTTAATGGAGAAATAAAGTCTGATACAATCATTATTTCATATGATAGAGGATACAAATCCTAATGGAGAAATAAATAAAGTCTGATACAATCATTATTTTATATGATAGAGGATACAAATCTTAATGGAGAAATAAATAAAGTCTGATACAATCATTATTTTATATGGTAGAGGATACAAATCTTAAAGAAGACATAAAAGTCTGATACAATCATTGTGTCATTTGATAAAGGATATAAATCTTAAAGGAGACAAAGTCTAATACAATCATTATTTCATATGATAGAGGATACAAATCTTAAAGGAGACTTAAAGTTTGATACAATCATTATTTCATATGATAAAGGAACAAATTCTTAACCAACTACCACCAACAGCAAGTCAAAATCTTATTTCTATCTCAAGTTATTCATGTTTGAAGGTGAAACATGGAGGCTGCCATTTTGTTCAATTCTGTATTTAAATATTGTGCATGATGACATAATTTCCGCAATAGGGACATAAGGAATTTAATGTATTTCTTTATAAATGTGATTAAAGTTTTTATTCCAAAATGATGTGACACAAAGCTTTAACAGAATGTTTTGTTAATTTCATGTATATGCAAACAATTCCTTGACCCTTTCATCTGACAAAAAAAAAAAATCTCACTCATGACGTAGAAATCTTGAGGTAGATTATAAAGAATTACAAAGCATTCCAACATCAACATCATAATCTGCATGTTTTAAAATAGAAATGGCCACTCCCATAGTACTATTTAGTAGTAGAAATAAAGTTTTTAATAATCATACAAATTGTGTTAGATTGCTTAAGGGGGTATGAAACTTACTCAGAAAAAAATATTTGTATTTCTATCATATGAAATAAATGACTTTATGTCTCCTTTAATTGCACTTAGCATTGAATGCCTTGATACCTGGGGATGTTTTTCCTTAATTCATAATTTGTTGAACGCTACTATATCTATATTACGAATCAAAGATCTGATTACATGCATAAAATGAAAGTCATATCTTATATCTAAGAAACGATAGTGCAGGATACTGCAGAAATGATATTTTGGTTAACAGTAATCTTTTGGTTTTCCTACAATACATTAAAGCATGTTGAACTTTAGATTAAACTTCAAAATGGTGTCGTAAAGGTAAAAGAGCAGTTTTCCTTGCAATTTGATATATAGGTCACAATTTTCGAGTAGAAAATGTTTGCGGCGAAAACAATTTGGACAGATGGTGTCTCGTTTGTTGAAGCAGATGGCGGATATAATTAGTGTAAAGACAACATGTGATCTGAAAGACTCTGAAAGAATTTTGCGGAAATGACTTCGAATAAATTTCATTGTTTGTATATTTTTGTTAAGGTGATAGTGATTTTGAGATATCGTTGCAGGAAAGTTAAGTTGTCTTAAGTCTATTTTTGGTCAAATTGAGTTATTTATTGGAAAATGTCTGAAACTAAATAAGGTTCTTTCTAGATAATTGTCTTGTGAATATATCACATTTAAAATAAAATATTGCAACAATGTGTTATAATCAAAGAAATGCATTAGAAATCAATAACTTAAAGTGTGATTATCTCAATATGGCAATTTTGGACATAAGACAACGCTACTTTCCTGCGAAGGTATGTAAGGTTTGGCTGTCTAATACAGAGAGCATTCAAAAGGAAATTCAGTGGTCATGAAAGCTTCTAATTTGTTTTCTTATTAGGATTTTGTGATGCAGTAATTTAACGGCAACCTAAAGTCTTTCTGTAATTTTATCAATTAGTGTAATTATTATTATTTTTTTTTATTTTTTCTCTCCCTAATTCAACCATTGCTGGCTTTTGGTATGTCTGTATACAGCTGATAGGGGTTTAGCCAGTCGTTTAGATTGGGGGTCGTAAAAAGAAAAAAATGCTGATGGCAAACTTCAAACTGTCCGGAGGCTGAAGTTTATAGTAAAGGGGGGGAAAGTGCTCATTGCCTCAAAACCTGGACCTTTTAGCCAAATTTCTGGACCTTTTAGCCAAATTTCTGGACCGGGGATAAGCATCTGCACTATGGGGCTAATGGTTCTGATGGATTTAGCTTAACTTATTAAACTGGGTGGTTTTACCATTTGGGGGAGCCATTGGGGGGTCAAAGTGTCTGACCTTTCCCTTTGCCTACCCATGACTAATATTGATGTCGAGCTTCAAAAATTCTTTTGTTTGATTCTGCTTTTCTCCTTGAAATCTTTGTTGTATTAGGTTAAGAAACAAAAGGGTTTACATGTGGAAATTTCAACATGAGAAATTTTCTTGAAAGTCTAAAAATCGGTAAAATTCAGGCAATTTGTCACAAGTAAGATGGTGTGTGTGTGTGGTTCCATTTTATGAATCAAAAGAACATACTATGTGGCTTCAATCTGTCATAAGTCTTGTAATGTTTTAGATTTTACTGAGTGCTACTTTTATAATCCCAACGTTAAGGGGAGTTTTAGTTCCATGTTGTTCTTGTTCGCATGGTTTTTGGACAGTTTTTGCCTTTGGGTTTTGGAGACAAATGTTTAAGGACCATGGGTAATCCGGAAATACGTTTTTGATTGATATATTCTTACTAAGAAACTCGTTTTTCTACTATTTGAATTCAATTCTCAGTAGACTTATTATTTGATTTTAATCTAATGCATTTGAGGCTTACTTGATTGGCACAGCCCTTATGTTTTAGTGTCTGCAGAATTGTTATTATGATTTTTTTGAGTAGATGCTACTAGGGATGCACGTATATTTATATCATTGTATGAAAACAGCTTTTATTTTCAAAATGGATTTCTATTGTCAAAATGGACTGGATTGGAGCCTTTACATTACCATTATACTACTTTTTTGGTACTTAATAAAGTATAGTATGTACCAAAAAAGCAAAGAATTTTTTTTGTTAGCTATTCTGGTACAGTTTTTTGTAAGTACCAAAAAAGGAGTATAATAGTAATGTGAGGGCCATAATCCCATTTTGACAATAGAAATCCATTTTGAAAATAGAAGCTGTTTGAAACATTATCAAGCATACAGGTACATGTATGTATGTATGTATTCTTTTTTTTATTGAGCAGCTTGCATTATATCACTACTTGGATTCAACTCCCATAATATTCTATGTTATTTTGAAATATATTATCACTGACAAATATTTATTTCCGCTATCAGCATTCTTGATTAAATGTGTGTTATAATTATTAATTTTGATTTACAATGTGCAATATTTGTTTATGAAGTATTGTACCAATACTTTAATGTGGTTTTTCAGTTTATATTGAATCTGCAAACAAATGTATTGTATTCATAAATGATGCTAATAAAGACTACAATAGTATTTGAAATGCACAATTGTGTATGTTTCATTTTCTTCAGGAATTCTTCTAGCCCTTGACTTCTATGCAAGAAAATTTGACAGGACTACTAGCAGTGACGTAGGCAGCGCTTGGAAAGTGAGGAGGCCCAACCGTGATTTTTAATGAAAAGATTGGGTGGTGGTCCAGGGGCCTTCATCATTGGTGGGATTTGCTCAGATATAGTGTACAAAAATCACCATAGCCCAAATCTGATTGGTGTGGAATTTTGTGGTAAGGTTTCTTTGAAAGTGACTGGTGTTGAGACTCTATACTTTACATGCATGGGCGACATTACAATGTAAAATGAATTTATTCATAACTAAAATTATAGCGCTTTGCAGAGGGCATACCTCCGTCCCTGCTCATTTCCCACCAGAATACCCACCACCTCAGAAACCCTTGTCCCACCAAATTATAACCCTAAACAATATATTTCTCACTGTTTATCCTTATTGCCATTTATATTCTAAACACTTGATGATCATCACTTGTGATCATTGTTTTTAGTTTAATTCATTGTTTGAGCTCCATACAGGGTACAGTACAGTCGGGAATAACCGTACACGCTAAGTGCGGGGCGTTAGTGCACTTACCACCATGATGAATGGAGCTGCCTGCGCAAAATCGCTAAACGTGGTGACCGCGCTAACATCACCGAGCTTGCAGCCCTGCAGCTTCTATTCACCTGTGACTTAACGCGCTTAAAAATCGATACACACTGTATGCATTATGTCAATCAAGATCGAAGTGCCTGTGCTTTGTAAAGGGACTCTAACGTTGCACAGTTATAATAATCTGCTTATCGGATTAGGCCTGGCAGACTTTTTCTTTAGCAAAATGTTTTAACGCGAGGCCTAGAGGAATTAAAAACTTTCGTAAAATATTATTTTGTTTTCATTCAGTTTCACGTTGAACTCTAGGATATAAATATTTTTTAATTCAGTCAGCATCGCAACGTTCAGAATCACAGTACACAGTACATAGGCCCTACTTGCAATATTCGCTATTTAAATGAGGCAATGTCTTCATTTGCATTGCATTTTTCGGACGGAATTTTCAATAAAAATACTTATTAAATCCATTAGGGAAAAAAACTGATGTGAAAATTGAATCAATCCTTCGATTATATTTAATTTTCTTACAGTTTTTGACAAACAAAATGAATTTCGGGCAAACAAAAACTTGATTCTGGCGATGTTTTTGATTGAATTTATTATCCTATCACACAGTCACATTAAAAAGCCTAGCGTTAGGCTACATGGTTTAATCGATGTGTAATGGTGTTCTGCTTTTGTTATACAATTAGAATTAGGACATAAGAGCTAATATTTCTAAGCTTTGCTTATATTGGTAGGAGGGTTCTGTTAAATATTAATGACTAAATATTTCGCTTCATATTTTTCACGATTATAGATCTACTGTTAGGCCAAATGTTGAGGATGGGAAATGAATAATTTTAAACTGATGTTGACATGTTTGTCTTATATTTTTTCCACAGCTTCCGAACTTTGAGCCTTTGTCAGTTTTGCAGATTAGACAAGATACATTGAAAAATCCCTGGGCCAGTATGGATGCTTATTAATTGCTTTGTCAGTCTAAGTCAACAAGAATTTACAAAAAACTTTAAAGAGCTTCTTTTTTTTTTTTTTTTTCCTTTGCATGAATAATTATTTTTATAGTAACGTTTCTACGCCATTCTGTCAGCAATCCAATATCAAGGACATCCGGCTTCAGCCAGTATAAAGAAAAACAGCTACAGCATTTGGCCGTGAAAAAGAGGCAGAAGTCAAGAGGGTCTATAAACTCGTGTCGCGTTGAACCTTTTCTTTCTTACTATTAGGCCTACTTGATACAGTAAATAAAAAATTCCTGTGCATGTGTCAAGTAATGTTGGGCGAATGAAATGCTGTTACTGCTTTTTCTTCCACTTGTGTAGAGTACTTTTTTTATATTCCAGTTTATGTACAAAACAGAGTGAGTGATATTAGAAAAAAGTGTAGGCCTAAATTAACTAAGCTCAATTGGGTAAAAAAAAAAAGAAGTGAAATTTAGTGCTGTCAAAACTGCACATAAAATAGGTAAGCCTGCATTGCTTCATCACTTGAGAATTGCAATATCAGGGTGGTAGAAGGCATTGAATATCAGGGCCTCCGACATGGGGGAGGGCATAGCTCCCCCCCTTCCCGAATAATGTTCCCCCCTTCCCGAATAATGTTCCCCCCTTCCCGAATAATGTTCCCCTTCCCGAATAATGTTCCTCCTTCCCGAATGTTTTCCCCTTCCCGAATAATCTTCCCCTTCCCGAATAATGTTCAAAGCAATGGTTTTCAAATTGGTCTTGTGTTAATTATAAAAGCAATGGTTTTCAAATTGGTCTTGTGTTATTTATCCACAACAAAATTAATTGACAACATTAATCTCCCCCCCACCCCTTCCCCTCCTCCTCTCACCTACCATATGAAACCTGTGTCAGGGGCCCTGAATATTGGTTTGATCATATTTATGTAGATCCTATTTTAAAATATGATACAGGACTTAGGTTTTTGATAGGATTTTCTCCACAGATGACCGATGGTGGTAAAAGGTGAAGCCTGGTCCAATTCATAATTATCATTTTACCTGCTTACTTTTTTTTTTTTTTTTTTTTTACCCAATGTCTTGTTTTTTTAATATAATTATATTCCCAGTTATTTTCTGTCGGAACTTACCTCCACTCTTGACTAACTGACTTGGTTTTACTTCACTTCATTTCAAATGTTTGATCGATGCTTCTTTGTGAAGTGGTAGTGTAGAAAATTTAAACGAATATTTCCCCTGCCATCGGGTAATATACAGTACAACATCCCGTCACAGACCTGGCTATAACAGAGTTTACCTCAGCAGGTACAAGTGTTGCTGCCGCATAAGACTTCACATTTCCAGGAATCAAAAACAGAAGATTTCCATCATGCCTAATTGAGCATCTTAACATTTTCTTAAAAATTTGGCAGATATATTCTATCATTATTAACTAGCATGCTTGTTCGGCATAACGACACATTAAAGGAGGCATAAAGCCTGATACAATCATTATTTCATATGATAGAGAATACAAGATCTTAACCAACTGCCAAAAACATCAGAGTCAAATTCCTATCTCAAGTTATTCATGTTTGAAATCGACACAGGGGGGCTGCCATTTTGTTCAATTCTGTATTGAAATATTGTGCATGATGACATAGATTCCCCAATAGGGACATAGAGATTATAATGTAATTCTTTTATGATGACATAGATTCCCCAATAGGGACATAGAGATTATAATGTAATTCTTTACATATGTGATTAAAGTCTTTTATTTCAAAATGATGTGACAAAGTTATATCAGCATGTTTTGATTTTTCAATTTCATGAATACACAAAATTTTCCTTCACCCTTACAAAATAAAAACACTTGTTCATAAGCTAGAAAACTTGAGGTACATTTTAAAGAAATACAAAGCATTCCAAGATCCTGCTGGGCCGATGACATAATCTGCATGTTTTGCAATCAAAATGGCAGCTACCATGGTACTATAAAGTAGTAGCATTAAAGTTTTTAACAATTAAACATAAAATATGTTAGATTGCTTCGGAAGTTATGGAACTTGGTCAGAAAATTAGTTATTTTCAATTCTATTATATGAAATAAAGAATTATGTCAGACTGTGCCTCCTTTAACAGTGAAGTCATTTGTGCCAAAAGAGGTTATATATGAATGATTATTGCTTTAGATTGACTAACATTTAACATTATGTAATGTTTTAATCAGCAAACTATATATTCCAGCTTATAAATACCTCTGCTTTTAAATGCAATCGATGATGGAACTCATATTGAGTATAGTTCAAAGAAACGACCATTTTAACAGCTGTGGTTATGATACACATCCTCAGTATGGTTGACATTGGGATTGTGGAGGCAAGTTGTTAAGAACAAATAAACTAATAGTTGTTAAGAACAAATGGGACTCACCACTAAATACAATCATTATTTCCATAAAATTCCCTCAAGGAAGGGGGATCCTTCCTGCAGTACTTTAATGATGAAGTAAGGAATTGTAAATGAAGGCCCAAGCAGTACTCAGGCATGTGAGAGACACTTGATAAAAAAAGCTGAAAGTAGCTTATTAAAAATAAATGTTGAAAAAATTGAAAGCAGTTTATTGCTGGCGCCGAAGGCGAGAGCGAATGCTGCTGAAACACTTTTAGCGTGGGGGCCAGGGGCCACTTAAGGGCCCCTGGTGGGGGTCCAAGGAAACAGAAAATTTGATTTTCTATGACTAGGAAAAAGGTCTCCTGAAAGAATTTTTTTAATTTAAAAAGCTGATTTTCTTAATAAATCACCCCCGCCTCCTTCAAAAAAAAAGAAGGAATTTCTATCAACTTTTTATTCAGAGCAGAATATAGTTCAGGCATGTCAGCAGCATTGAAAAAAAGTCATTAATGACGTGATCTGACGTCATGTTTTGATGTTTATAAATCAGTGGAAAATGAAAATAACTGCATCACAATTGCCACAAACCCCATTAGCAATATCATGGCACCCTTAAGGGTAGAGTTGGTTCTCTATTCCTTCTACCATAGCACCACAGTGGACATAGGTTGGGCCAAGTCCGGGGTGACATAATGGCGGGGCCACTCCATAAATGTTGCCAATAAGGGTTTAAGGAACCATTAACTGACATCCATGTACCAATATTCCATTTTCACAAGTACATATTCGGGCCGAAGCCAACAGTCGGGGAAATGGCAGTGACAAGTTAAATGCTTTTTAACAATTATCTTAACTTTGTATTCTTATTGTGAGTTAAGTCTTCACTTCTCTCAAAAATTTCCAGTAAATTCCTGCATTTGCATTTCCAAAAGGGGCTGAAATTTACTTTAAAAAAATGATTCATCTTATTGATACATCTCAATGACAGCAATTAACGTTTTTAAAACTATTTTCGATCAAATTTAATCTCTGGGCTGTCTCTCTATGAATTATCACGGTTAGGCCTAACATTAGGCCTTTCACCCAGTTTTACTATAAGATGGCAACTAGCCTAACATACTGTACGTTCAAACTTCGAAGGAATAAAGAAAAGTCTGGCGAAATCGTATTAACGTTAGACTCTTGTCTAATAAATTACAGTCTCAAAGTATGTGAGAAATCTACGCTACACACAGGTTTTACGGCAGAATTTTTTGTTTATCTGCAAAGAAGACAAAAGTTTCGCAAATAAATTTATAAATCACTTGTGCTAAGTGCAGTGATGCATGTACACAGATTGGGATCACACTCAGTGCAGTTACGTTACGTGCGTGCGCTAACAAGCTTAGCGCAATGAGGCGTTTACTCCTGTAATACTATTACGCGCTAACCTCTTTGAGGGAGGAGCAGATTAAAATGGGATTATCGGACGCTTTTAGCGCTCAGAGTTGGGGCAAGTGCCCGGTGCATGAAAGACACGAATACAATGGGTAAGGGCATTAATCGCGTAAATAATCCGCGCTTAACTGCGATATCGTGCACGCTTTATTCCCGACTGTACTGTACATTCACATTCCATCATTTTTATTCATGGCAGAAACCAATTGTTTTGATTTCATTGATACCAGAGAGACATTCAGACAGACAATGTCCTCCCCCCCCCACCACCTTTACCCCCACCTTTACCCCACTCCCCTTCCCCCACAATTTGCACTCTTCACCTGTTCCAATATGTCGCAAATTGTAATCACTTATTCCTTAAGCAGTAACAAAACCACACAGCAAATCAAATTCAATCCAATAATCAGTAATGGAGATATCTTGATTACAAATAGAGGCAAGAACATGTCCCCACCCCTCCATTTTCACCCTTCCCATGTTCCAATATGTCCCAATTTTTTCGCACTTACGGTCCTTAGGCAGTAACAAAACCACACACCAATTTGAGTGAGAATCCAATTATCAGTTCTTGAGATATCGTGTTGACAAACAAACACACAACCATGGGCAAAAATATCAACTTCGTCACGGTCCAACTTCGTTGGCGGAGGTAATTACTTCTCACAATTATAATTCATCCATGGGTGATATACACTTGAGATACACTTCATTGAACTGTTTTGATCATCTTCTCGGGTCTTATATGGATGTAATTTAAGTCACGAATCTGAAAGATATTACAATGTAATACAAGGACTTGAGGAAGCTGAGGATGTAGTGGCACTTGTACTCTGAGCGTGTGTCAGTCATATCTCTTAAAAGATTAGTTCAGTGGTCAAGCATAGTTCATCTAATATGGACTTCAAAAGAAACAAAATAGTGAAGAAAGATGATCTTATTCCGTTAATGGAGATATTTAAGTTTAAAGTTATGTATCATTCGTGCAGAAACGACTGACTTCGGACCAGCTGTGACGTCACAACCTAAGATTTGCCAAAGTTTAAGCTTCATGTATTCTATCTTACTTTTCCTGTATTCTTGTGGCTTAAACCCATTGGATATGTCAGTAAATTAGTAAAACATAATTAAGTAAAGGTGAAAAGACTTTTAGGAGATACAAATTATTCATACGGTGTTTTTTTAGTTTTTCTAAATACGTTAGCAATTGTTGATAATGTGACGGTGAGAACGTCAACCTTCTATAGCAGTATAGTAGACTTATATACAGCAGTCATTTCTACACAGATGCGACATAACTTTAAACTTGAATATCTCCTTAACGGATTAAAATATCAAAGTACATTCTGAACCACTTTGTGTCTATTAAAGTCTTCTTTTACATAAGAAAAACTTTCTTAACAAACTAATCTGTTAAAGTCACGAATCTGAAAGTTATTATAATAAAATATACATCGACTGGAGGAATCTTAGGATGTTAATCAGTTAATGGCACTTGTATTCTGATCATAATCTCTAAAGCAAGAGTAGCATTTATGAAGTTAGATAAGATGTGAAACTCAAACACTCAATATATACAAAAATACGAGTGTTTAAGTCTCTTGTTAAGTCTGTACTCTTGTATAGTTACGTGACATGGAGAGCTTATGCAGCAGATAATACAAAGCTGGATACATTGATGTTCAAATGCTACAGAAGAATTATGAAGATCAGATGGTCATATGTAATATTTAACGATGAAATACTGAGAATCACTAAACATGACAAAATCAGCACTGAAGTAAAAAGAAGAAGGTGGAGGTGGATTGGTCATGTGATGCGCATGAGCACTACTAAGCACTGTGTGACAGCTAGACGTGAAACCAGAGAGAAGAAGGAAAGTTGGTCGTTCTAGAACGACCTGGAGAAGGACAGTCAAGAAGGAGAGGAAAGTGATGGGCTGGAGCTCGTGGACAGAAGCCAGACAAGTTGCAAATAACAATCTGGTGGAGAGAGTGCACTGCAGCCTTGTAAGCCAGAAGGCCTGAAGAGACGAGATGAGGAAGGCGAGGTATTCTGATCATACCAGTCTGATCTACAAACATCTCAAGAATACTACACATGAATATATGTCCTGACTTTTAATGATATTATTTCACTAGTGGCTCTATCAAATAATTCAGATAAATCAAAATGCATGCCTCAAGGAGAACTAGAACCAGGGGTGTCGAAAGGAAGTTGGGGCAAGGGGGAAGAAAACCAAGTGAGGGCATTTTTTTGACAGTAAATCAGGGGCACTTTTTTATTTTTTAAAAGAACACTTTTGTCAGTAACCAAAAAATTGGGGGAAACGTGCCCCTGTCTACGGTTCCTACACATATGGTTTGAGCATAGGCGTTTTTTTTGTAATGTATACTTTTTGTATGGTGTATTTTTTATAGATATTTCTTTGTATGGTATGATTTTGTGATCCCCCTCCCCCTAACTTTTGACTACCCACAACTTTCGATAGACAAATCCCGCCTATGGGTTTAAGAGTAGGAAGCCAGGACCAATGCGGCACCTCCTGCCCTTCTTCGCTCCCCTTGCCCTCGTGGTCCCGACATCGCTGACTAGACAATTAAGGCCGTGGCGTTAGACACCGAACACGAGCGATGTTTTAGATAATCAGACAGAAAAAAAATATTATAAGATGCTTTGACTTTCTTACACAACGATGCATTTTACAGTTGAGGTTTTTTGACGATACGTGAAAATTTCCTAGAAATTCTGTTTTATTCAAACCGTGGATAAATTCGCTTTAGTCTGTAAGTGGGCGCGAATTTTGCTTTAATGGCGTAAAAACGCCCCTTGGATCAATTTTCCGTTATTATCTGAAAAACCATATGATGACATTTCATCTCTGAAAACAAGAGGTCATTAATTTTTCCTTTTCTTTTATTCCATTTTGTTTGAAAAGAAAAACGCTCACCGCGTGGCGTTTGGTGTGTAACGGCCGTAAGTCTTTCTTGTAAACTTTTCAAATATTCATTAACCTGTTTTGCGTACTAAACGACCAAGCGTTATTATTTATGATTTTAATCATGTAGCCACGGCCGTTCCATACACCTTTAACTGTACTGTGTATATTGTATTAATTGATCTCATGTTACCGGCCTATAAAAGCCACCAAAGTAATACGACATTAAGTAACCCAATTGCAGGCCCTTGCCCCTTTTTAGGTGGCGACTCCCCCTAGTCACGTCACTTATTGCAGAACAGATTTATCACATTGCATATCATTCATATTCTAAGTTAATTTGTTTTGCTTTAAGTTACATTCCTTAAGTTATCCTTAGATAAGCTTTTTCTTATTTTCATTTTCGTTTTTGCAATAAACTGATGCAACAAAAATATTTTAAAATGTACTTTATCACGCGAAATCACGTTGAAATTGTTTAAATTGTCTCTGTGACATCACAGATATGTTGCCAATCAGTCACTTTTGTCCAAATTCAAAAATACTTTAAAATTTCGTAACTTCTAAACGGAATAAGTTATTAACATAATGTTTTCACCACTTTGTTTCTAAAATTGTTCTCTATCATATATGAAAATATGAAAATCCTTGAGAATATTCCTTTTAGAGTAAAAATCCTAATTGCATTCAGGTATCATAGATGCATACAATCAAATTTGATGTAGGTCATAGGGGTTATCTTAATTCTTTGAATTTTCGATTTGTGCAGCGCCAGGTTATTCAAAACCATACATGAGCCATAGAAAGGTTCGTAACTGATTCCGACCTGATCAGCGTGACCTGACCCTGACCTGATCAGAACTACTCCAAACAACTGTTCAATTTCGTCCCTACTGCCTTCAAGTCCACTAGACAGCTAGATGAAATTACCAAGTGCATTAGTAGACTATTTTTACTGGGGTGTGTACAATTACGATTTTAGTGATAACCAGAAATTAACATTATGCCTTTTGAAAATTGCTTCCCTGAGTGGATTTCACTTTCCCGGATGCATGCTTTCTTTTCGTTTGGGAGCCTCAGATTTAAGAAAAAAATGGTAATACTGCAGGAAATTTTGTTTAAATCATTGCAAGAATTTGCCAACATTTAATAGAAAATTAAAGTAGGCCTAAATTTTCGTAAATTGACAAACAAATCCCTAAAATG
>JAIGNY010000615.1:402500-500000 GCA_020152595.1 Chiridota heheva
TTGTAATACCTGAAGCCCAATCTAACGCCACTGTCGGCACGCCAGCAGAATACGCATCGTCTCTAACCATTCGACTTCAAAACGCTTTTGATCACTTAACAAAAACCTCATCACATGCCCGAAGTCGTCAACAATTCTACCACGATTTCGACATGCGATTTTGCTCCTACAAGTCCGGTGTCCTTGTCTGGATAGACATGCCAACAAACCAAAGAAATAAATTAGAACTACGCTAGAGAGGCCCTAACAGCCTAAGTTTTGAGGCAAATGCCAAACTGCTATCAAGAATTGTACCAGCTTCAAGACCTCCGTGACTTCAATAAACCTCATCAAGTCATCCACCACAACCGACTGAAATCCTATCAATCTCAATGGCCTTCACCACAAAATATAACGCAACCCCACATCCAAACATCGCAAACGACTACTTGCCAGCAAAATCCACTATCAACCAGCATCCACAGGCCGCATCCACAGGCCGCCAACTGCATGGCAGCAAATCCTCCCAACGCACCACGCTTCTCTTCTTTGTCTGTGTCTCTCCATCATGTGCCAACTCAAATATTTACACCAGCCGCTGTGCCGAGGCCTTCGCCCAACGGCGCCAGGTTACCCACATACCGAGTACCAGAGCAAATCTTGCCATAAGGTCAAGGAGAGCACATCTAGTACTTCGATCTCGGTATCTTGATGATTATGACTGTTCGTAGTACCCTTAAACTTTTTAGCAAAAGTCTGATGTAATAATCAATTAATGAATGAGTAAAATAGTAAAGGGGTAGTAAGTTCAATAACCACTCCATTTGTTTTAATATCTAGAGTTAGCTTGGTATTTACTTAAATTAACTTATTACACTAATGTCATAAAATTATATTAACCTTGGCGAAACAGATAATTGTTCAAGTTGCGCCTCGGATGATTAATTATATTTCGGTTTTTAGTTTTTATTGTTTTAATACATTTTTGTGCAGTTTAGAATGCACTGAGTTAATAATGTTTGCGTTTTAAGAAGTACGATGATGCATTATTTATGTCATTCAGATGCTATTATAGTAAATTCATGTTACTATCTTTATGTATATACGAGTTACTTCAATTTTAACATTTCGTTTCCAACGAAAAATAGTTTTTGCTTAGTTATAGTTTAAGACAAGAACATTTCCTTTTTAAAGGGTAAAGTTATGTATCACCATCTTTCACTGTATTCATACACCTTTAAGTGTTTAACTTATTCTGATTGGTTTAAAGTTACCTGCCTATAAGCGCCACCAAAGATATATGACATGAAGTAACCTATTGCAGCACAGGCTTGGGGAGACATATTGAGTAGTTGAGAAGTGAAGAATTGATAATATATCTCAGCAGAAACATGATGGACTCCTGTATTATTTGTGTTTTATTTTTGAGTCCATATGCCGATCCGCTCGAACATATTAAATCTGGACGGCGCAGTGGATCATTTCTTATTCATCGCTCTGTCAGTTTGTATTTAAGGCAAAAAATATAATCAACTTAAATCTGTGTTTTCATAGAGCATACAATAATGTATAGGATAAGTCGGGGAATAGACATGATTACTTATTTATCATCTTTATACCTCGAGAATTAGCATTATTGATGTAAAAAAAGTATTATGAATTGATATTGCATGACAAAAGCTCCAATCTTAGACAGAACCGTTGGAACAGTTAAGCGTCGAAAAGAGCTAAATATTTAGTGTTATAATTCTTGATTATTTCCTTCCTGGATCTTTAACTCCTCTTCCTTTTTACAATGTTAGATTTTTGTGTTTCTTTTGTAACCTAATTTGAAGATTTGTTAACAATGGTGTACATTAATTGGGGTGGGGGAGGGAGGGAATAGAATAAGATAGTACGGTATGGGTAGGAAAAATTGGGGACGTCAAGGTTTTATGAAAATGTTATTAAGCATTATTACAAAATACCAACTAAAAATGATAGAGTACGGATCGAACAACCACTTGGATTAAGTGCATTATTTATGATGAATGGATGTTCGATGATAAAGAACACAAAATATGTTCATGATAGCAGTACACACTTTAACGAAGAGTTATAACGTTCTTTGCCTTAGCTTGTAGATCCATTTTCGTTTTTTTTAAATATTATTTCAAGTCCTAATACCCAAATAGTGGACATACTTTTCCTCTGTAATATTCAATAATTACAATTTAGCAGAAAATGTAAACTACCTGTATAACCACTTGCGCAAACGTGTCTGAATTCCTCTTTTATAAAAAATTTGCATTGTACAAGAAGATTGATCGTATTTATTTTTGCGGAGAGAAGGGAGGTGGGTGAAAGGGAGGGGGGCATTGGTACAAGAACGGATGGGAAAAACATGTTTTTGCAAAGTATATGTTACACTCCATCTAAATAAGTGATCAAAACTTGTGAACAGTGATTTAGAAAAAAGGCAACTAATTTTCGAAAAAATGCATCAAAAGGCATCTCAGATATAAAAGTATAACCACACTGTACACTGCCAGTCATGCACTTTTCCACACACTATTGGCATCTTTAAAATATATTAACTTCTAAAGGGAATAATATACTAGTATAGGTTGATCACCATTTCGGTTTTATAATCAGTCCGGGCGAGGTCCTACACAGAAACCTGTAAAATACCTGAGCTAATAGACTCCATATAGCCGTGTTGTTCAGATTATTCGGTACAAATTCACAGAAAGATTTAAGTGAGAAACCAGTTTGTTATGCAGATGTTATGATATTGCGATTTGTAATTCTATTTCTTGGAATCTGCAATCGCAAAAGACAAAATTATACTGTTACAAATATTTTAATTTTTGAAATGACTTTTTCGCGCTAAAAAGCGTAACTTTTTTCCTGATTTTTTAAAAATGGCGTGGTGAAAATATAGCAGGGAGTCGATAATATTTAGCCATAAAAGCAATGAATGTTTTTCACTGATTTCAATTTGCCAAGAAAAGAAATGTTTTGCAGAGGTAGTTCCAGTTTGAAATAATAAGACTTTAATGTTAGTATAGCGAAGCATTATGAGAAATATCACATGACGATGTCCATGTCATCAAAAATTCCTAATTTAAAGAAATTTTTGGTTCCTTATTATAGGATTTCTCAGTCCCTTTATTATATAGTTGAAAATGAAATTTCACGCGTACATTTACTTTCACTGTTTAAGTAAAGACTGAATATGTCAACCATAATGCATTACCACTTCACATCACGAGCACGTTTCTCTTTCATGACATGCATGGTTACCTATTAGGCTTTTCGCACCATCAACAATCCCTTTCATTGCCTGGATGTTCTTAAACACTTACTTTACATCACGACCATTTTACTTCCATGACATGCATGACTACATTTTACACCTTTCGTACCCACAAACATCACTTTCTTTGCCTGGATGTTCTTAATACACATTGAAGAAACATGTCACATCCATTACGCAGCACGGTACATACTATTATACTATACATACTTTTGTATAATGTATTAAATGGGATGTCGCTTCTATAAACGTGTTCGAACACACGTGTCACCTACGGCTATCGGACTATACGAATACTTTCTGTCCAGTTACCCGTCTACAAAAACAAATAAAATACAATTAAATACGAATGTTGTACAAATCTTTATGTATCTGAAATTGTGTAGACTTAAAAGACTTTACATACACCCAAATAACTTTTTTTAGGAAGTAGATATCAACATATTTTTCCTTTACCAAGTCCTTGTTTTAATTCTCCTCTATCATAAAGCTGCATATAATGCACATACACTTTCATATGGGAATACTGCTTTGCTAAGCGTAGACTTCGTCTATCCGAACCATAGTGAATAATCTGTTTTTGCACTATTCATCGCGACCATGTTTTCTTTCATGACAAGCAAGACTACATGTTACGCCTTTCGCACCAACACTCATCTTTTTAATTGCCTGAATGTTCTTACACATGTCGCATCAATTATGCAGGACGGCATATGTTGTTATATAATGTACAAAATTGTGTATATCATATTGAATGGGATGTCGCTTCTATCAATGTGTTCGAACACCCGTGTCCCCTACGGCTATAATGCTATACGAGTACTTTCTGCTCAATTAACTGTCTACAAATACAAATAAATTGCAATGATATATAAACATTTTGTGCAAATCTTTGTGTATCTGAAATTATTTGCGTAGCGTTAGAAAACTTTACAAGGACCCGAATAACTTCTTGTAGAATTAAGATATACAAATTTGTTTTATATTATATACAAATTTGTTTCTTTCATTCTCCTCTATTACAAAACCTTATACGATTCATATAGGCTTTCACATAATGGAATATTTATTTCACATAAGGGAATATTGCTTTGCGTGTAGAATGACTATCCAAACCATCATGAAAAATCTGTTTTGTACATTACATCATCACCACTTTTTCTTCCATGACATGAAAGACTGCATGTTACACCTTTCGCGGCAACAAACATCACTTCCATTGCCTGGATGTTCTTAAACATTTACGAAACATGTCATATCAATTATGCCGTGCGGTACATGTTGTTATAAACTGCACAAAATGGAGTATATTGTTTTAAATGGGATATCACTTCTATCAACGTGTGTCACCTACTGACTATACAAATACGTTCTGTTCAAAATCCAATACAGTACAATGGAATACATACATGTATATTTTGTACACATCTTTGTACTGTATATCCGATATTATTTGCGTAGTTAGAACACTTTACATGGACCCAAATAACTCCTTGTAGGATTGAAATATAAACATGTTTTTTTTCTTTCTAACAGCTATTTTCTAAATGGATTTCTGTTGTCAAAATGGACTGGAATAAAGCCTTCACATTACAATCATACTCCTTTCTTGGTACTTAAAACGACTCTGTACCAAAATAGCTAACAATTTTTTGCTTGCTATTCTGGTACATAATTTAAGTACCAAAAAGAGGAGTATGTGAAGGTTTTAATCCAGTCCATTTTGACAATATAAATTTATTTTGAAAATAGAAGCTGTTAGAAAGAAAGAAAAATCATGTTTATATCTTCTGAAAATAGAAGCGGTTTTCTGCACCAATTTGTTTCTTTAATTTATCTTTATCACAAAGCTGCATACAAAGCATTTACGCTTCCATATGGGAATATTGCTTTTAAGTGTAGACTGACTATTCGAACCAAAGTGTATAACCTGGCTTTGTATTTCACGTTACGTTGTGGCCATTTTTCTTCTTTCCTGGCTTGCATATTGCATTTGATGACTTTCGCGCCAATAAATATCACTTCAATTGCCTGCATTTTCTTAAACCTTTAGTAAAATATATCACATCAATTCTGCAGTATGCATATCCGATATAAGATGTTAGAAAAATAATTACAGAAAATTTATTCATAAATCTAAACATTGAAAATGGTGCGAATGTCTTTCAAGTTCGATTGTCGAAAGTGGATTTAGCCAACGATGTAAGTGTTCATACTTCCATGAATTAACAAAACTGCAATTTGAAATCTCTTCAGTCCATCAAAGATTTGTGACATATGATTAAGGAAAAGGTATCTCCCCTTTATATAGATTAATAAAAGAACGCCGCGGTGTAGGTATATATAATGTCACTTCCACTGTTTAAGTTTCGTGATTAATTACGAGAAATCTGTGGTGTTCTCGATAACACATGTAGGCCAATGTTTGGTTCAGCTAATGTGCGATTGATAGCATCGCAGATTTCTCACAATCAATGAAGGAAATTGAAGACCGGAAATGACGTTTCTAGTACGTTGTCGTTCGCTTTTGAATATAATTATGGGACGATACCTTTCCTCTAAGCATGAGAAATTTTGATAAATTTGTTTACCCAAATTTGATTGGCAGTTTATTCTTATAACATGTAAGTCAAGGAGCTGCTTAATTCTAAACCGATTGGGTTTTGCATGATTTCTGTTAGATACTGTACCAACAAAATAGGCAAAAATGTTGATGTTTGTGACCATTTTTAAATAGAAAGGTGTTAAGGTCTAATAGGAACATACATAACATACGAGTATATTGAGATCATGCAGCCGGATTGTTTAAATGTTACGAAAAAATTTCAAGGTTTCCAATTTTAATACTTGAAATATTGATGTGGGACAAAAAATGTTTTTTTTTTTTTTAATATTTGAATTTTCAAAATGACTGTTTCGTGCCTTATAGCCTATTTATATGTCTATTTTTCCTGATATTTCGAAAACGACGTGTTAAGGATATAAAAAAGGAGTGGACAATATTAAGCCATGTCAGAAAGGAATATATTTTCAAGAGTTTTAAATTTTCCCTTAAAAAGATATATTTCTTAGACAAATTTCAAATTTGAAATATGTAATATTGCATAAAGGTTTAACGTTAGGATAACAAAATATCGTGTTGTTATACTTTCAGTATTTCTTCATTTACCAAAAGCCTTTCCTTGCGATTCAAAGTTGAATGGTCAAACATGCTTATGACATATATAATTATGAAATCTGTATAAAAAAGTAGATGGTGAAGAAAGCATTCAAAAATCTATTTACCTTACAGATAATTCAATTCAACTTAAATCGGATATTTGTGCTGAAATGATGGAAATATGAAAAGTTGCATCGCAGCCGAAAATTATTTGCTTGCATGCGATATCATTTTGGAAGATGATGTAATATTAGCTGCAAGATGATACAATAATTGTTGCAAGTTTGTAATGCGGTGTAATACGTTGAGGACAGGCCAATTACAGATATGCAAATGTATCTATTTTCTTCGAAATTAGCTACTGATGCTTTGGTGCACTCTACACCAATTGCAACGGTGCTCACCCAACCAACCATCCAATTTTCTCAAAAAATTGCTTCACCTGGCTTCAGAAAAAGCAGATAACCAAACTGAAAACCCTTAATCCCAACATCACTTATCCGGAGGCCAGGAAGCAATTCCTTTCTTCCCTCCACACCAAACCTTCCTCCTCGAGCGCAGTCTCCTCAAATACCAATACCGCCCCCTAACACAACTAAAACTGACTCACATGCCCAAACCGACCTCACCTGGCACTTCTTACCCAGTCCTAAGCTCTTAGCTATTGTCAACAACCCAACCGCACCCATTACCCCAACCACCACTTCTCTCCCCAACCTTCCTTCCAACCTGCCCAACATATATGAAACTAACCAACAAATAACAAACAACCAATCAACAAACAGCCCACCACCTAAATCCACACGTATGACACTGAAGAGAACATGGATTGTTTGATTACCGAACATGCTTCTCGTCCAACTTTTAAGAAAACCGCTCCTAAAGAAACAGGGACGGATAAAAAAAAAAAAAGCCAACTAAGATCAAACAGGTCTTCCTCCAGATAAGCCCTCTGCCTCCTTAAGGCGTGCAACACAAACAATTACAATAACACCCACAGCATTATACAATGGAACATCAGGAGCCTTAAGGCCAATATAGAAGAAATTGACCTACTGGCCACTACCTTCAACCCGGTCGTCTTCTGCCTACAAGAAACCTTGAAAACCACTGACCATTATTCCCTCCAAAACTTCGCTTGCTACCATAAACATTAAGTAGATGCCAACGGAGCCTGTGGGGGCATCTTTATTTTAGTTAGATACGATATTCCACACAGCCCTGTTTATGTGATTACCGACCTTCATGCCATCTGTATGCCTATCTCCCCCACAAAACTTCAGTCTTTGCAATATCTATCTCCCCCAACGCCAACGTTCAACCAACTAGCCTTAACAACCTCATCTCTCAGCCCCCCTTCGTCCTTCTTGGTTACTTCAACGTCCACAACCCACTGTGAGGCTCCAGTACCACCACTCCCAGAGGCAAGCTCGTCGAAAACACTCTTCGACAGCACACCCACTCCTCACCCAACACTAACTCCCTTATCTACCTTCACCCTGTCACAGGCTCTCTTACCTATATTGGCCTGTATATCTGTTCCTCCAACCTTCCCTTGATGTTTGCTGGAAGGTCACTGCACTGCTGATCTCTTTGAAGTGACCATTACCCTCTTCTTATTCAATCCAACCTTCAAACTCTCACAGATCGCACCCCCAATTGGAATCTCAAGAAGGCCGACTGTCCCCTTTTCGAAACCCTCTACGACTCGCACCTCTCATTTTCTCGAGGGTCCCATATCAAACTTCAGTAGCATCGTTTTCAACATCGCCACCTGCTCCAAAGCTTTCTACCTTTTAGTTTCCGTGTTTTTCCTCAATCTCCCCCTGTTTTCTTTTCTTCCTACCTCTGGAATGATCTAACCTCTCAGGCACAATTTGACCCTCGCTGTCGTGGTGCCGGTAAGCCATCATCAAACAAACAAACATATTCCATATTTTACAACTAAATTGTCATCATTTAAATTTAGATTTCTTGACCTATTTCAAATGAATCATTCCAAATCTGTATCGCTATTGACATTTCTGATGTACGTCCACAAAAGATGAAAAAGGATTGTGTTAATTGATCTTACACAAATTTGACATTTTTTGAGATGAGAACTTCTTGCTTTAAATGAAGGTGTTTCCAGAAAAATCATAACTATCTGAACTATTTGAGGAAGATTTTCTATTGACGTCTTTCGACATCTTTTTGACATCTTCTTTATTTTACAGTCAGTTCGTCATCATTTGGATTTATATTTCTTGACCTATGTCAGATTGATCATTCTAAATCTGTGTTGCTGTTGACATTCCTGACCTACATCCACGAAAGAGGAAACATTGACAGAGGTCGTTAACTCTAGAGTTTGCCCTTGCCCTGAACTTGTATAGCTTTGTTGCTTGTCAAACGTTATTCTCGTATGATTGAAAGAAAAGCAAACGCATTTTGTTTTCAGTGGAGGTATGAATGAAGACTTTATCGGTTTTGCCTTCTTGCCTAAATCTCTAGTTGTAATTAAAGTTGTAGCCAACCTTTCATATTTGGTAGACGAAGGTTTGGGGCGCCGAAGAAAACAAGTTGCAGAAGGACTAAATATTTTAGAAAAGTTTGTATATTTTGTAGACTCATTCTAACCATTGAGAAAGAAAAATAGGATCATCGCTTTAAAGATATGATCCTTTTTTACCATATTTTCCAAACAGTTTTGGCTACACCCATATGTCATCAACTTCGAAAGTCTTTTACATTTTGTTTGTTTGCACTTCTAAAAGTGAAAACATTGGAAAAATTATTATGATATCAAATTAATAAAGCTCTGTCAAGTCTTATACCTTAAAGTCGCATACTTACGCGTTATAGCATCCTACACTTACATCGTAAGATGACTTATTTTCACTTCTTTGTCATGTCGCTAGTTTGTATTTCTTCATTTATTCTATATAAAATCCGCACTTGTGCATGATGTCGCACAATGGAAAGACCAACAATTCTAGCTGTTGTTATTTTGGATTGTTATATGCTTTTAAATAATACATTGAATACAAAATGAGTTTGCTTGTGTGCTATATGAATTCATTATTTGTAGCAAACGTGAGTCGTCATGTTATCTATCATCATAGCTTCAAGCAACAAAAACTGGACGGAAATATGCATAATCATCAAGAAGTATCGTTTTGTGTACTTAAAAGAGTGCCACACTTCCTTCGTTTGCTGTTTGAATACTTAAAGATATTTTCCTAATGCATGAGAGGTTAAGGCACTTCGTCTTTGCAGAGAGAAGCGTCGGTATCTTGAAAATTCAATTTAGTTTCAGACTGCCCAACTTTGGATGGGAAATAGGTTCAATGTGTTTTTATTAAATTAGAAATTAAACCATTTTTGCTGTTTTGAAATATATATGATTATCTTTTACTTTTGATTTATTAATATTCAAACTTTCATATTTGCATTACCAATGAACATATCACACAATGTAGTCACAAAGCATTACAGCACATAAGGACCTTAACAATTAAATCAAAAAGTTATTGATGCTGTGTACAAACTATAGTTAACCAAGTTCTCCAAATGGTGATAAACTGATTTACACTGTTATTGGTTAGAGCAACGTATTTTAGAATAACTTCTTAAGACTATAAGAAATTCTTGCAAAGAAATACTATATTAATCATATATATATATATATATATATATATATATATATATATATATATATATATATATATATATATATATATATGTATATATATATATATACATATATATTGAATATATACATTTATATATATATATATATTGAATATATACATTTATATATATATACATATATATATATATATATATATATATATATATATGTATATATATATATATTTATATATATATATATATATATATATATATATATATATATATATATATATATATATATATATATATATATATATATATATATATATATATATATATATATATATATATATATATATATATATATATATATATATATATATATATATATATATATATATATATATATATATATATATATATATATATATATATATATATGTCAAAACTTAAGGTAGGATTGTAAAATCCTCACAAACAATTAGTTAAGATAGCTTCATTGGAGTAAATTACAATTATAGTTCAAACCTCCTTAAGCTTACATACAAGGAAGCATAAATATGAATATTTATTATGTTGAAGGGGGTACTCAATGGGAAGTATTTGTTATGAATGATTCAGCTCTTTACAAAAATGTAAACACCAATATCAAGAAAACAAAGGATGAAAAATTCTAAATATGCGCATGTTAAAATACATACTAGCACGTAGTTAGAAATCTAGAGACAAATAGCCACAACGTAGGCTATATTGCAGAAAAATAGGCTACTCACCATGTAAAATTTAATGAAAATCGGTTAAAAATTGACCAGTTTACAGCTTTTTAAATTTTCCGGCCTGTATCATATAGAACAAATATACAAATGTTTTTCCAATTTTGTGACGTCATATCAAGAAAACCTCTGAATTTCCCTATGATAACTTATAGTTTTTCAATCCTTCTCCAATGTTATTTGAATGATATTCATATTCCAAGTTACCAATTTCCTGCCAAAATTAGCCCACTAATTTCAATTTTCTTTCAATATCTGAAATTCGCATTGAATAATCGGTGAGAAACATTATTACGACTAAATTAGAACAAATTTCATGATCCACACATTTTCGTAATTTTCCAGAATTATGATTTCAAATCATACACCATTAAAAATCTGTGTTAGGTTTGCATTGCATAATGGGAAATATGACGTCGTCCATAGCTTTGCAAAAAAAAAAAAAACGATCAAGGGCTTATACTGAACCGTACCTCGACCGGACTATTTATGCGATGTACAACACATGTTTGTAAAGTGGATCTGGTTTTCTTTTTATTATTATTTATAGATGGCAGACGAAAATTTCGAGAAAGTGCCGACCGTGTTTCAGAGACGTGCATTGCGCAATGGAGTTCCACCTCTTATTACAAAGAACTCAGCAGAATTGTTGCCTATCAACATCCGGAACGGTATGGGAAAAGACGCGGTAGGTCATTTGGTTATTAGAGGTAGCCAAAACAAATCAGAGATTGATAAACACAAAATGATAAACTGTGGGCGTGGATCTGACCATTTCAGCGAAAAACTGTAACATTTATGATGTAGCAATTTCAAGTGTTTCTTAAAAGACTTAAGAACACACGCAAACCAAACCCAATAAGTATTAGCGGAAAATCCGCTACAGGTAGGGATTGAACATATTTCTTCTTGAAAATGTATTCATATACTAGAAAAGCTACAGTATAGCAAACATCTCCAATATATTTTTCACAATAGCTTCACGCGAAAATAAATCGAGGACTTAAAAAGCGGTCTTTAGCGTGACGGCTGAAACACACGAAAAATATCCCACAGTGCTGTAAATGCGTCTAAAACTACTTTAAAACATCTGCAAGCATACATAGTATCATCAAAAAATCTCCATAAAATAAGGATTGAAAAGCACCCCTTCTTTTTTGCAGATGACGTTTGTATTGGGACAAGCATGTTCAATGTAATCACCATTCAAGCTTCGCGCAAACAAAACGCCGAGGATTTAAAAAATTTAATGAGAAAGTAATAGCTTTTATTTTTATTTGCCACCCCATCGTTTCTCCATATTTTTCTCCATTCCTATCCAAATTCAACTCTTTTGTTTATCATATTCCTCTTGCTACCTTCGTCTTCAAATCTTGCTTGAAATCGTCGATCAATAACATCATTTCTTTTACAATAATACAATGCAACACAATACAATACAATACAATACAATACAATTCAATTCAATACGATATAATACAATCTATTACAGTGCTCTAGGCCATATGGCCTTTGTCACAAACATAAACGATTAATCAAATGATACATGATTGGATTCTTACAACAAACAATAATCAACGAGAAAGAAACAAACGTCTTGCTTTCATTGCGTACAAAATATAGTGTGATAACTGCAAATATAAGCATTTAGAACTACAGTAGCTGATAATAAGATATTACATTTTGATCTAGTTTCGGGTTGAAAGAAATATTTTGAAATAAATGTACAGCGGATTTCAGAAAGAAATGGACAAATTAAGAGAAAATTATATTTATCTCCAACTTCTTTTAAATTGTCAACCTGACAAAACCTCTGTTCATAAGTTATGTTGTTACAATAACGGCTTTTGTTGATTTTTTTCAAGGCAAGCACATCTGATTTTGGAGACACAACTTTGTAAGTTCAAAAATATTATTAAATAATAGCTATGGCTCTGCATAACACTCTGTTTGAAATTGTACGCAGCAAGGCAAAGAAATTCTAAAATCATTAATATCACTCAACCAGTGTTGTCTATCTATGTAACAAACTCTTACAAACTCGCTGCTTAATTTTTGTACAGCTCCCTGGTTAAATACATTTAGGTGTTCTTATCTCTTTTTCCATCTTCCAAGTATTTGTCAGTTACTAACACCTCTTCCTGTGTCTCCGTATTCCGAATATTTCGCTTTCCAAATTTTGTTTTCCATCTTCATTTGTTTTCCAAGGGAACTGAGTTCAATTTTGTTTCAAGGCTGCCGTGTTATCATTCAAATAAGCAACGAATTGCAGAAGCGAATGGTGTCTTACACAACATTAATCAAAGACTTAGTTGAAAATAGTCAATACTTTGCGCATGGTTGATCGTGTATCTCAATTCATTTTTGCATTTCGCTCGAGAGTTAATTATATAGATTGGAAAAGATGTTGTTAATATGAAAGCGTTTTTCTGTAATCACTCCCGTTTTTGACAGCATTGACTTATTTGTAAGACACAAATCGTCAGTAGCAGTAGTGATTTGATTGCACTCCAAAGTACTTAATGTGTTCTGATGAATCCGTATTTAACAACAAATCTTTTTTGTACAAATTTGCTGAAAATGGTTTCATTTGTCAGTTGTGCATCTAGGTTAATCGATGGGCAAGTATTCTTATTGTATATAAAAGACAAAGAAAGAAATATAGTATTTAAAAAAAAAAATTAGCATCCAATCCAATCCAATCTTCGTAGTCGTAGTAGTAGTAGTTGCAGTAGTAGTAGTAGTAGTAGTAGTAGTAGTAGTAGTAGTGGTAGTAGTAGTAGTAGTAGTAGTAGCAGCAGCAGCAGCAGCAGCAGCAGCAGCAGCAGCAGCAGCAGCAGCAGCAGCAGCAGCAGTAGTAGTAGTAGTATATCAGGAGAAAAACCAATTCCAGGAAAATAAACGTGATAGCCGCTTTAGGAAATTTCTAGGAATTTGTATTACAAAACAAATGTTAAGAAAGGGGAGGGTGCGTGACGTGACTCTGATAAAGTCAATGGTATTCACCAGTAATTATTATTCAAAATTATCATAACTTTTAAATTCAATATTTTAAGGACAGAAAAATATATTGTATTTTCTTTACAGCCATTTTCGTCGCTTTTCCATGTATCATACACGACAAACATTTGTAAATACTTAACTAATCCTTTCATATGTTTTCAAAGACATGTACATTAGAAGGGTAACTTTGTATTGAATATTCGCAACAAAATCTTTTCGGTACAATCTTGAAAGGTTGTTTCTATAAGTTGAAAATTAGACAATCCGCGGGAAAGGAGAAAGGGGTAGTTTGGAGATCAAATCTCACAATGTTATGAAGATGGTCTGCGATTACTGAACAAGACTTACAATTAGCCTTAATTGTATATGGACGAGTAGAAGCAACATTAGTCATGCTGCTTTAAAATCTATATTTGAATTATTCTGTCTTTCACATATTGCATGAAAATTTACGGAAAGATTCCTTCAATAAGATGTAAACGTTATTACAAACGGAAAGAAAAGGATGAGGGGTAAGATGAAAGAAAAAAGATCTTATGAGTTTTTTACTTGTTTTGTAGCAACCAAAAGTAATCTTGCATCAGAGACAGGTCAGAAGGTTAGACATCCCTATGAAGGTGAGAAGAAAATCGGCTCATGAGATGGGAGCGAATGATACACATGAACACGCCAACGGACAAGAAGAGGAGCATTTACAAACATCTACAGCAAAGGAAGGAATTTACATCAAATGTTTGGTAAGCTAGTCAGGGGTGTAGGTCATAAGATGGCTAAACAAAAATCTCAAATTAGTCAAATTAGTACAATATTTGGTCAAAATCACTCGTTATAGAAGCTACATTTATAGCTGTACAGCAAAACAAATGTCATCGCTTCAAATTTGGAACATTTAGCATATTTTTCTAAACCTTTGTATCTTATTTTCCATTTTGGACAGTGAGTTGCGGTGAGAGGAAAATCGACTCGTCGACCCTTGGCTACACACATCCTCCTATGATATCATCAGTTTATATGTGAGATAACCAGAACCACATGCTGACCAGGTTCATCCAATAAGGACTTTTAAGTGTATGGAGGTAGTTACCATTGTGTGTCATCTCCATGATTTTACGCTATGCTACCGTTAAACTAACAGTCTTCTGAGATGTAACTCAGTGATATACTTTCGAATAATTCGAAATAAATTGTTGGATTCCTTAAGCAAAATCCTCTTTGATCTCTTGAATCCTACCCTACCAGGATCAATACATCTCTTTATTACTTGATGTAAGAAATTTGGTACCCTGTAACTGATAAACGAAATAGCTAAGTAGGTCATCATTACTAAAAGGAAAGTTGGTACCCTGTATTTGATGAACGAAATAGCCTAGTAGGTCATCATTATTAAAGAAAAGTTGGTACCATGTAATTGATGAACGAAATAGCCAAGTAGGTCATCATTATTAAAGGGAAAGTTGGTACCATGTAACTGATGAACGAAATAGCCAAGTAGGTCATCATTATTAAAGGAAAGTTGGTACCATGTAATTGATGAACGAAATAGCCAAGTAGGTCATCATTACTAAAGGGAAAGTTGGTACCCTGTAATTGACGAACGAAATAGCCTAATAGGTCATCATTATTATAGGTAAAGTTGGTACCCTGTAATTGATGAACGAAATAGCTTAGTAGGTCATCATTATCAAAGGAAAAGTTGATACCCTGTAATTGAGGAACGAAATGGCCAAGTAGGTCATCATTATTAAAGGGAAAGTTGGTATCATGTAATTGATGAACGAAATAGCCAAGTAGGTCATCATTATTAAAGGGGAAGTTGGTACCCTGTAATTAATGAACGAAATAGCCTAGTAGGTCATCATTACTAAAGGCTAGATATCGTGTTAACATGGACGTATTATACATTAAAGTCAACGTTTCTGGTTGGTCATACACAGACACCGACAACAAATCACTTGCCGCCGCGGAAATGACTAGCACACTGTACATAAACCATACAATGCATGCAGTGCGTACTCCAGTAGGAACGATCCACAACCGGAAATGAAGTGAAAGATATGAACTTGTACGAATTTTACTTAGACAGGATTCCCTCTTTCATGGCTTAATTGAAGAAAAAAACCTTGCAATTAGTCTTAGTGGAAGACAAAAAAAACAAAAAAAATGTCGAAAGTAGCACATTAACATTTCTTTCATATTATCTCCTTTTTTGTCAAGTAGAAAATTTCCGACATCCTTTAAGCTCTAAGTGGCACTTTTCCCTGCTTAAGTAATGTGGTCGTACCCCACGTACCTCACTAATAGCACAATGAAGTGTAACTGATAACATCAAGAAGTGTCACTGATAGAAGCTTCTGTTTCTGTTTAGAAATTATAATTGTGAAATGTGTGGTCTGATATTGATGTCTGGAAATTCACATCTGATATTGATGTCTGGAAAATCACATGTGAGAAATCGAAGTATCATTACACAATTTTCAAGTGTAATTTGCCATTACTAATCCTACTTTGATCAGCTAAATCGTTTGATATGATATAGATTATTAGTCTTACAGAATATAATGAAACAGGTTATCGTTGTATTTCTCTAGAAGTTGAGAAAAGGTCACTCTCTTTTTGAAATATAATCCCATTTTTATTAGGAGGAGCTAGTTCAAATTAGGTACTTTATGATCTAAGTTGTCAACATTCAGCTTTTCCCCCTTATCTCCCTTACAAACCTTCCATCTCCTCACTATCCTTATTCTTACACCAATATTTATTAACACCCTCTTGTCACTTTTGACTCTTGACTGGCGCGGTGCCGTTAAACATCAACAAACCAAACCAAACCAACGAATTAATCGCAGCAACGGTTGCGGCGGTGTAATAGTATAGCATGTTGTGTGACGTATACCTTGCTTATTCGTTTACTGTATTGCCCGAATCAATTTCTTTATTTCAAACTTTGGACCTATATTTAATATACAATCAGGTAACACCTAAAAGCGGCGCAATTTTCTTGCTGAAAATGATGACAATTTTATTTTTAGAGTCAAGCTGGGCACAAAAAATAGTCAAATGTGCACAGTATAGCGCCTATTAACAATACAAGTTCGATTCTGTGATTAAATTGACCATACCATCTGATATCTGTCACTGCCCGTTTTGGTTTTCTTCCAAAAGTAGGCGGCTTATCGTTTTCCAAATTGTTGGCACTCAACCAACTCGACCATGTTGGTACTAGACCAAGAGAGTTTGAACATCTGATGTTGGATGGATCATTTTCTTCGTATTGCGCTATGCTTTGCGCTGCTATTGCAGTATGATAAGGACAGCGTCAAACAGCCGGAGATTAAGGTCGTAACGTTTCATTTTGTATCTACCGTGTTCAGTTTACTACTGATATGTCAATAAATGTCTTTTCATAGATCAATGGCATGGACGCATTTGGACAAATCAGCACGTGCCACCATCAATGTGCCATATCAAAAGAGACAGCAGTAACATACGGGTAATTAATTGTGATACTGTACAACGTCAACTTGTCAAATATAACTACACAAGTCTCTTTTTATTGTTGTTAAAGGAGTTAGTTTTATTTTACACTCCGGGAGCATGACTAGTAATAGGAACATGTATGACACTCAATAATATTAAAGTTTCGCAGCCATATTGTTCAGATGTTGCGATAAAATCGAAAAGTTTTTAATTTATGTACTTTGAATATTAAAAATCATTGGTTTGTAAAACATTTAGATTTTCAAAATGGTTGTTTTAGCTGGCTGAAGTTTTATTTTACAGTCCGGGAGCATGCCTATTAATAGGAACATGTATAACACTCAAGAATATTAAAATCACGCAACCATATTGTTCAAATGTTGCAATAAAATCGAGAATTTTTTTTAATCTATGTACTTTAAATATTAAAGATCATTGGTTTGAAAAACATTTAAATTTTGAAAATGGCTGTTTCGCGCCTAAAAGCATAATTCTATTGTCTTTTATTTGTAATATTTCGAAAACGGTGTTTTAAGTTTTAATTTTTCTTTAGCAAAGATATTTTTCCCAGACGTATTTCAAATTTGAAAAATGTAACATTGCATAAGGTTTTAACGTTAGGATAGCAAAGGATCATGGGAAATATCACAAATTGGCGGCTTCCATGTAGCAAAATGTTCCCATTGATAGAAACATGTATGTTCCCATTAATAGGCATGCTGCCGAACGGTCTTATGTTATGGAAAAAAATCGTAATATAAAGCAATTATAGCAACCAAAAAAATCTGCATTTAAAGCTGGTTTTGTTACAAGAAATACACATTTAAAGGATAACTTTCTATTCGTCCTTTTTTAAAGAAAATCGATGTTACAGTTTGTTCAATTTTTAAAAATACTGTTTATTACGATTCTGAAAGGTAAAATAGTAGCTTTATTTCTCGTTTATTTATCTGCCCCACTTGTAACACCGATCTCTCCATCAAACATATCTTCGTCACTTGTCCCTTATACCAGAACGTCAGATCTCTTCTCTTCTCACTATCCTCAATCTCGGACCTTTTCGAAAACAATTCTTCCTCAAACATCATCAACTTCCTCCGCAACAACAAGCTCTTCCATCACATTTACCTTCCCCCTTCCCTCCCTTTCTACACCTAGCCTTACTTACCTCATTTGTTTTCTTTCTGCTTTTCCCCCTTTTCTCTCTTACAAACCTTCCTCTCCTCACTATCCTAAATCTTACACCATGATTTATTAACCCCCTCTTGGCACATTTGACTTTTGTTGCAGTGCCGTTAAACATTAACAAACCAAACCAAACCTGGACTTAAAACGTGGACTCTATTACTTTTGTTTTATGTTTAATGTTTAAATTTTGTCACAAAGACATTCACTAATATGCGTAATTGATATACAATCGTTATACATGAGTACACCATAATATTACGCCATAATTTTACTGCTTAGTAGCGAATATCGTATTCGTCAGTATATGTAACGGAATTTGTCAATTTGATTTAATGTTATAATACAGATCTTTTTCAAATATATATTTTTCTTCTTCAAATTATCTTCTAATACTAAATCAAAATTGCCTCACTATTTTAATTCACCTATGTATATCCATTACAAGTCACAAAATCTCAAAATTAATTTAAACAAAATACAAAGGAGCGTTTGGGTATGTGATAATGAACTTTCAATCGTTACTTAGAATGTGTAATATCTCCTTAACGTAAACAAGTTGTTTCTGTTGTTCATCAGTTTTCATCAATGCCATCTTTCATATAAGATGACCCCGTTTGATTACTTCTAGGAAATTGTCCAATGCACTTCTTTCAAATCTTGTTTTTGTTTGTAATTTAGGCAATGCTGTCTTCGTTTTATATTAATAGCGTACGTTTCTTTTCATGCTCAGAATGTTAAGTAAAGATAATTTGGCGGAAGAGTCTATTATACCAAAATACATTACACATGCACAGTGGCGTGTATGTGGATCAGGTGGCAATCGATCTCACCAAGCGGTGGAAAGGAATTAGATGGACAGGTCGCTGCATTTCCACCCTCCCATAATGCATCAGAAGAGAAACAACAAGAACACCAAACTCGATACGCCCATCTCGATTTAAAGAGAGAAAATAAATTCAAAGTCCGTACTACCCATGTTATGTATAATACCACATCACGACTATATCATTAGCTTTGAATCACGTTGTCTATATTCTTCTAATTTCTTAAAGAGATACACATCTGGACAATCTTGAGTTTTCCACTTACTTTCAACTGAGCACACTGAGATGCCGCGAAAACATGAGAATATCAAATAGTAAGTTCACCTTAAACTTCAATCCGGGAGAATTATTCTAAGCATCACTCGGATCTTTAAAAGTAAGAATGTTTAAAGGAATATTCAAGTTTCATTTTCATATATATGATAGAGGACTATGAAAGAGACAATTTCGTGTAGAAATCATGTTGATATCCTTGTCCGTTTAGGAGTAGAAAAGTGACCTCACAATGTACAGTGTAATGGCATAAAGGCATATCAAAAACAATCTGTGTGTAATTCTTTGAAAAATTAATTGTCTTTTCCTAAATTACTAGGAGCATATTTTTGTTTATTTATGGAGTAGTTGAGATGGGGTATAATATACACTTTATGAGTATCTGTTTTTCCCATTTGGTCATAGACTTTATACTCTGTAAGTTATAAAAAAAAAACACACATTTTTTCTTCTATTTTATAGAGCTTTATAAGAATTGTCTTTGATCTGCTTTCATGACATCACATTTTTACATTTGCAAGGTCACTTTTAAACATACTCGCGCAATCTTTGAATTGCAAAAACTCGTAGACGGAAAAAATATTAGCATATTTACACCAAATTGTTTCTTTAAATGTACTTCTATCATAAATACGAAAATGGAAATGAAAAGGAAATATCCCTTTAATATTAGGAATTTTTAATAAAACTGAGGCCGACATGTACCCATAATGCACCACGTGTCTAACATACCATTACTGTGAAGACGAACTTTTACACGCACTCGAAATAAAACGATTGCTAATATTTTTCAATGTTATGGAACTATTTAAAAACTTAATTGAATTCAAGAACAGTGTTACATATTGATTTTAAAACAATAGGATTAAATGCTTGAATTCGTTAACGAAGATTTCTGGAGATTTCTACACGTTTATCAACAACATTCTACATGTTGAGCCGATGAATCGAAGGGAGTGGGGGAGGGGGCACTTCATACTGAAAGTGGTAGGGGCGTGCAGCCCACCTGCTGAAAAATATACCCGCAACATGACATATTTTTTGGTAAGTGCAGTACGAAATTATACAATTTTAATACTCGCAGTATAAAAGAAGTCGATGTTGATACCTGCAGTATAAGTATTCAACCAAAATATTGTAAAAGTGGACCAGCAGTAAATTAACACATTAAAACCTCATTTTGGTGGGCACTACGAAAATGATGAAAAAAGACAATTATTTTTACTAAAAAACTAATAAAATAGAATTTATTTCATTACATATTTTGTAGTAAAGAAAGACACCTGCACCACGAAAATGGTGCAAAAAGGCACCTACTCGGGCGGCACATATACATAAACCTGACATATGAAAGTTCCCCATACCCCTCTCCCCCACCCTCCCCACCCCACACCCCCACCGGGCGATAAATACGGCTTCTATTGAAATATTTATTGTGGTTTTTTTTTTAATATTTTTTGAGTAGAAGAAATTGATTCCTACAAACGTAGTGATGTCTTTATAAATAATTATTTTTTTGTTAAACATTATTAGTTTGCCATGACGGTCAATTTTTACACCATTTTGCTTGGTGTGTATAGCTTCTATGTGTACATAAGCATTTGGTAACGAGGAACTCTTTGTCGAAAAGTAGAGATTCATGGGAATTTGAAATAACAGATTTCATTTTGTTATATATTTCGTTGAAAAATTACGTATTGTTTAGAAGTAATTATTATTATTATCATTATTATTATTATTATTATTATTATTATTATTATTATTATTATTATTATTATATACCATATATTTTAAGTGCTCATTACAGAACAAAATATGCCTGCTCACAAGCACTTTACAATGGAAAACAAAAATAACACATACTTATACATAAACTTATTCTTGTACTTATGAATACCCTTATACTTATACAAAAACATATACTTATAACAACAAAAACAGGCATTAACAGGCAAAAAACAGGCACTAAAAAAAGAGGAAAAAAAATGAAAATATTGAAAGCATAAGTAAGTTTTAAGAGCCCTTTTGAAACCTGTAAAATTTTGGATTGAACGGATGGCCATGGGGAGTTTATTCCAGAGGTGTGGTGCAGCCCAGCAGAAAGATCTTTTCCTACTGGATGACAGTATACGAGGGACTTCTAAGTTCATGGTATCTTGAGATCTTAGTACGCGCTTAGGCCTGTTTAATGAAAGTAAATCATTAACATAGTTTAGTAATAAATGATGTAATGCCTTGAAAGTTAACAAATCAATTTCAAATTATATCCGTACTTTTATGGGAAGCCAGTGGAGATCCTTAAGAATGGGAGTAATGTGACTATGCTTAGAAGCTCTGCTAAGTATACGAGCTGCCATATTCTGTACCCTTTGTAATTTGCGGCACTGAGTATCAGACAAACCATACAATAGTGCATTGCAGTAATCCAACTTTGAAGTAATTAAGCCATTTATAAGTGAAGCAGTTGCGCTATGAGTGAGATAGCGTCTTATGTGACCAATATTGCGAAGCTGAAAATAGGCTTGCTTGCAAAGGTAGTTTACATATGACTCCATATTCATTGTGGATTCAAAATATACTCCAAGGTTTTTGACGGTAGACGCAGGTTTGATATCAATCCCATCAACCTCCAATAAAAATTGTGAAAGTTTCCGAAGGTTATGCTTTGAGGCAAACAACATCACTTCAGTTTTATCACTATTGAGTTTGAGCACATTATTAGTCATCCAGCTTTTAATGTCAACAAGACAATGTTTAATATTTCTCAAAGCTAATCCCTGGACATAGTTATTACCAGGCTTGAAAGACAAATGTAATTGAATATCGTCGGCATAAAAGTGACAATTTAGACCATGACTACGTATCATTGACCCCAATGGTTTGGTATACATTGTGTAAAGTTTGGGGCCCAGAACGGATCCCTGTGGTACACCATACTGAAGTAACACAGGCTCAGAGAACTGCCCACTTACAATGATTTTTTTATAACGATTTGTTGGGTACGACTGGAACCATTTATGGACAATACCTTGTAAACCAAAATGATGTCCAAGACGGGATAGCAAAACATCATGGTCAATGGTGTCAAAAGCTGCTGAAAAGTCTAGCATTGCTAGAATAGACACAAGACCCTTGTCCATTGACTCCATGATATCATTTCTAACCTTGAGTAGTGCGGTTTCTGTAGAATGACTATTTCTATAAGCTGATTGAGTGGGTTCATGAAGACGGTTGAAACACAGATGATGCTTAAGCCGAATATCAACAACCTTTCCAAGAAGTTTGGAAATAAAGGAAAGATTAGACACTGGTATATCATTTTTCAGTGTCTCAATATCTAGTCCAGATTTTTTCAAAAGTGGTCTAATGCAGGCTTTTTTGAAAGCAGCAGGTACCACACCCTCACTACGGGATGCATTAATCATATCAGTGAATAATGGGAGAATTTAGTTAAGCACTCCTTAAGCATCAATGTGGGGATGGGGTTGAGCTCACAAGACTTGTTTAGGCATTTCATAATAATGGTTTGAATTTCTTGTCTAGTTACCGGTTCAACGAATGTAATATTCATAGAATCAGTACTATACATGTCCTCGTTGTACTCATTATTTTGTTCTGGGTGCAGTGTATCTCTAATATCAGCAATCTTCTGAGAAAAGAAGTCACTGAAACGCTGACAGAGCTCTTTAAAGGAGAAACTTAGGGAAGTTGATGTTCACCGTTATTGCCCATCAGGTGATTAGCAATTCTGTACACATCTTTAAGGTTTTTTCCACAGTCCTCAACTTTTTTGAGTAATAAGAAACTTTGGCATGTTTTAGTAGTTTGTTCATTATGCTGCACTGCTTCCTGTAGGCCTGCTTCCTGTAGGGATAACCAAGTCTAAGCTGAACTGCTTTGGTAATAAGTGGAGCATGCTTATCAACTAAGATTTGTAATCCCTCTGAAAAGGATTGTACAAGACTGTTAAGTGATCGGTCTGTAGGGTTTAGGACAGATGATGAAAGAATATCCTGCTTGAAATCAGATACATTGATAGCCCTGTATTTCCTATATGATACTGTTCTCTGAACGCGACGTGGTTTTGTCAAGTTCAGGTAATAGATAATTGCCATATGGTCACAGAGAAGATTGCCATCACTATCACAAATTCCAGCATCTGTGATAACTACAGTACGTCACTGACTAAACTGCTGGTTTCACGTGTGATAATGACATCAAGAATATGACCATGTATATGAGTCTCTGTACGTACTAGTTGGCTCAAACCAGTCATTTGTAGCAAATTTTCAAATTGTATAGTGTGATTGTTTTTTGAAACATCTAAGTAAAAATTAAGATCACCAGTTATTACAATATCCTCAGAGATCACTGCAAATGTGCTTAGAAAACCTGCCCATTCAGACATAAAAGCGCTGACAGAGAAACCATTTGCTTTGGATGGAGGGGGGCGATACACCACTGACAGTCGTATGCGAGATCCATGCAAGTCAATCGAACAATCCATGTGTTCAAAATTTGTGAAATTTCCACTAAGAGAAGAATTAATTACATGCACCTTAATTTCAGATTTATAGATTAAAGCTACACCACCTCTTCGAGTTTCTCCTTGACGAAGAACATGTTTGATAGCAAATCCAGGTGAAACTAATTCCCCTATGCACATTTTATCAGCAGCTGATCCTAACCAGGTCTTGGTAAGGGCAACAATATCAAAATTGCTAGAAAAGATGAAGTCATAAAGAAAGGATTTTGTATTTCACAGATCGAGAATTTAAAAGACATACTTTCACTGGTGTGCTGTTTGATACCGAGTTGATTGCTTTGCATAATATCTAAATTAGATTATCGTGATTAAGACCACAACCCCTTTCACTGATATCTGACCAATATATTGTGTTTTCATAATAAATGTCATTGGTGACATTATATGCATTTCTACAAAAAAGTTGAGTTTCACATCCTGAAATGACTGGTATTTTCAAAGCAAGATTCTCAAAAGCCGGTTGTAAAAATGTTTCAGATGCACATAAATACTTTCTTTTACGACTGCCGCCCATATTTATTCTGTGTGTTTTCCTTTTAGGCTGTTTCGGTTGTATACCAAGTGTTATGATACATGCAGTGACTTTTGGAGGCAACAGAACATATTTAGTAATTGAATGTTTCAGTAAGAGCAGTTCATCTTTAGAATAACGGATAGTGATAGGTTTAAGAGCATTTGTGGAATTACTCTGAGATACTGGCCCAGGATTTGGGCTTACATCCCCAGCCAAAAGTATTTTCAGCTGAAATGTTGCATCAGTATTTGCATAAAAGGAAATGTGTGAACCAAAATATTTTTGACGGTAACTCTTTCCACACAGATTCTCGAGAATGAAAAAGTCTGTAAGTTTTGTTGTATACAGCAAAAGCTCGCAGTAAGTAGCAGTACTGAAATGAAAATCTCCATTGTGTTAGGAGCCATAATCCAGTAAAAATAGAAAAGCACAGATTAGTGAAACACTCATCCAGGATCACAAATTAGATTCAGGCCTACATATGTTAGGATATATAATAAAATCAAATGAAAAAAACTCCAGAAAATTGTTTCAAGAATAACAGGAGAATGATATAACCAACTGACATAAAAATTGTCCATAGTTATCTTGGTGCATATAAAAAGCACTAGTTAAAGATGCAGAGTAGAACTTTACAAAAACACTTGACATAGAAAACTTAAGAAAGAGAGTAATGCAGAGGCTGCCTGTTAGGCGCACTCACACACTTGATACGTCAAGTGTTTATCCGAACATACATATGAAATGGTTATCAATAGCATGAAATACACGAATAATTTATTCGAATATTTTAGTGACTCCTGAATAATGCGCCCTCAAATTTAGCCAAGTGATTATTCAAAAGAGGGAGGGTGTAAATGCATGATGTTTCTTCTACTTACATCATTTATATGTGCTTGTTTAATGATGGTGAAAAAGAATTATGAAATCTTATTCTGTTTAGGAGTTTTTCTTCATTTCAAAGATTTTTTCATTATGATTTAAAAAAAAATCTAATTACCCTTTTTTTAGGTTATTGGCACCAGCTTTTGCTTAATTTTTGAGATATGAATTTCACAAGAACACTTTCTTCCTGTACATATGCCTAATATCTTTACCAACAGAAATAGCGAACCTTATTTTTCTACACGTACGAAAAAAGGGCAACTCTGACATCACAACTGCACTTACTGCATCAGTCGTTTTTGAACACACTGACTATTACTTCTTCATTTTCGTTTCATACATTTTAGATGTCCCGTATGGAATTCTTAGAATTGGTACAGACATGCTGAGAAAATACAGGGTAAGCTTCAACACTTGTGTCTCCCGATCAGGAGATCATTCACGAACCTATCCAATGTTTCCATTCAATTGATTTAATTATTTAAGTACAAATAAGGTACAGTAAAGCAAAATAGGAAAATCTATCCAAATTCAAATTGTGTGTACATCCATATCAGGATTAAATCTATTTAGAATTGAGATTTACAATTCTACATTTATTCAAATAGTTTAATCGTGCACCTATTAATTTGGCGTGACATTTTTGAGAACTGTATTAATTTTTAAATATCATAAAGTTGTTTTAAAAACCATTTTTTCAAAAGAAACAACTTATTTCTGAAAATTGCACGATTCTGTTACATATACCAGACCTAAGAGATATTTGTCAACAATCTAATAAAGAGCAAAGATGCTCTCATGTAAATGAGAAAAATGTATATATAAATATATATTACAAGTTTTACAATGGTATACTTTGAATCAGCCATAATTGGAGAAAATGCTTTTTTCAAAATCTAAATACTTGCCCAGTAGTAATGTTATGCTTGAAAAAGTAATGCTTCTTCATATATATATATATATATATATATATATATATATATATATATATATATATATATATATATATATATATATATATATATATATATATATATATATATATATATATATATATATATATATATATATATATATATATATATATGTGTGTATATATATATATATATATATATATATATATATATATATATATATATATATATATATATATATATATATATATATATATATATATATATATATATATATATATATATATATATATATATATATATATATATATATATATATATATATATATATATATATATATATATATATATATATATATATATATATATATATATTTATAAACTTTTGTTCTGTTTTCAGTTTGTTCTTGACTTCGAGAAAAACTGCTTATACATCGGTGGCGCCATGAGTGATTCTTTGAAATTTTTATCAGGAGATGAAATATTCACAGAAAACAAGCTCACCAGATCGAAGTCATCTACGCTTTAATTTGCTTTAAAGAAAGACTAAAATCACACCGACGCTCGTCAAAATAGTACAGTCAAAATACTTGCTAGTGTCATTATGCTATATGCTATCTCAATCATTATTGAAGTTAACCAGATTTAACCGCGCATAAAGTTAAAGGCATCCGCAAATTGAAGAATGTCGTGTCTAAGCACGCAATAGTTCTACGGTGATAGCTTCTTCCCAAATACAAAACAAAACTAAGTGGAGTCCAAATCCATTTATTCCGGAATGTGAAGGACGTTTTTAGAGTTGGTGTCATCTACAGTGAGTAAAATACAACCGAATATCGAGTAATATTGATATCGTCTTTACATAAAGATTGTATCCGAATCGTCCAGAGTGAAATCAAAGAGGTACAAATGGACTGAAGCTTCGTAGATAAGTGAATGTGCACTCATCTAACCTATGAGAGTAACATTCTAAATTCGGAAAAGGCCTAAAGGTCATCTATCGTAATCAAAATGTGGCGGCGTACATTTCATTCCCAAACGATAGTAATTGGCCTATCAACGTAAGTGCACATTTTACCATTGTGTTTCAACCAATCAAAACACACGAATTTAATTCGGACTACTTCGTGCGTCAGAGACGATAACTGGCCTTTAAAGCACCACGTCTCTTTTCATCTTGCCAGCGTTACGATGCTATATAAGTTCTTGACCAGCTGATGAGGTTTAACTGCGTAAAAGCTGATCGGAAGCTGATGGCTTCTACAAATTGAGGAATTTCGTAGTTAGGAAAACAATATGCCAAACACGTGTACGTTGCAACAATCCAAATTCACTCTGATATCAATTGGAAGGACGTGTTTGGAGTTGATGTCATCTACAGTGAGTAAAATAAGAATAGTACATCCATCTCGTCCTCCTTACGAGCTTATGTACATCAATGCTGTAATCCAAATCCTCCATATTGAGAATAAGGAAGTGCAACAGAAAGCTCTATACACAAATTAAGGAGAAATCTGCCGAAATTTTAGAATGCATTATTTTGGAGTCTAGAATATTCGAAGACACTTTTCTTGTACGTGATGCATGCTGTTTCAACCTTCGATGTGGATGTTTGTATCAACGTTAATTATTTATAATGACATGTAAATACCTTTTCAACAACAAGAGTACCACGTAGACGTGTTTCATTTCAAGATTCATACGATTAAGCAGAAAAAAACCCGAGAGCTTCTATTAAGCGTAACAATGCACCACTTAAGTGGATTACAACTTTGGTGTAATTTCAAAACAAAGCCCAGTATTCACAGACAGCTCTGAAAAATTCAGCTGGTCGTTTTTATTTAAGACAAAGACGAATATAAACTCAATTGTTATCTGAAGCGCAGGTTCTCAAACATTTAACACCCATTCTTGTGATGTCAGGCTGTAGGAAACCTTGAATAATTGGGGGCCATGATGACATCGAATGTGATTGATACAAACATGTTATTGAAGTATGAAATTACACATTAGTGGCTTACTTCGATAGACTTCTGCACCCATCTGACTGTGGCGAACTCGCTTATAATGGAATTCAAAACTATTGTTGCTTAAAGATTTCCATGCGATGGAAAACAATTTTATTTTATTTTGTGTTTGGACAAACTGTAATATTTCTTGGACAAATTTGTAAGGTATATGTAAATTTATACAATGTGTATTATACCGGCAAAAGAATAAAAAATATCTTTAACTACTTTGGAGCTCTTGTCTAGTTTGTTCATCTAAAGTTACATTTAATTTGTGCCAAGGACAGAGGAAAATAGGTCAAATAATAAACAGTCCAGGAGAATCCTTATTTAAGGTCTCCGAGTTATGAAATACGCCACACGCACCATGGCAACGCAGTAACTAGGTGGGGCAAACATACCTAAAATCCGCAATCATGCATGATCAATGCATTTACATTTAGATGTACATGTGGCCTGGCGCAAGCTTTGATCCGTTCATGGTACTTCTCCGGATCTTTAGAATTTTTAGTCAAAGGAATAAGCAAAACTCTGGTTTGCTAAGCATTCTGGGTAACGGGAATTGTTTACAAAGCCCGTATCGGATCCGTAGGGTGCAATTTCTGTTCACCAATTTGTCTTAAGTCAGTCTGTGTGTTCAGAAATTTGTTTAATGCAGTATATTGCATTGACTGCATAACCACGCGCCGCTTAACTAGCTGTACTGTACCAGTAGCGCGTAGGACTATGGCCCCACTTAGTTACGCAAATTTTGTTGCTAGGCAAATTCGTGTGGTGATTGGTTGAAAAAAATTGAAATCAGAGAGATAAATTCAATGATCCAAGCCATGTAAACAAAATGCACCGCGCGTCCCATTTACTTTTATTTTACAGACAAACTTCAAATGGTTGTAGAAAAGTTTAATGTATTTGGAAGTTTGAAAATATGAAGACTTTAAAAATTAAACAAAATATGTCATCGATTCGGAAAATATCCACCTCGAGAAAAATAAGATGAAATGGCATAATTCGTTAAGCAAAATCTCTCTGTCGGTTGGAAGATGTATATACTTAAAGGATTAGTTTAGGGATCAGACAAGTTTATCTCATTTGAAAGAAGACATTGATGAATACAAAATAACATTGAAGAATAAAGTATTCCAAAATCTAATCCTTAAAGGAGACATTTAAGCTTAGAAGCTTTATCTTATTTTGCAGAAATGACTGGTGTAGTAAGCCTACTGTAGAAGATTGGTACACGCATTCTCACAATTTTAGCAATTGTTGTTGTATTTTTAACGTTTTTATTATTTGAATTATTTTCACCTAAACTTTCTTTAGGTGGCAAATCATAATTATCCTTACAAGATTATGCTGTAGGCTATTACTTTCCTCACATATCCAATGGTTTTTAAGCCACAAAAATTGCAGCTGAAAATATGATAGAATACATCAAGTCTTTGAGAATGAGGCTATGACGTCACTAGCTAAGCTGATTAAAGTTGTTTCTACGCAAATAACACAAAACTTTAAACTCAAATATCTCCTTAACATAATAAGATTATTATATGCTTTGTTCACCATTTTGTTTCTTTTGAGCTTCTTATTCGTACAAACAAACAAAATGGACTTGTTTGACTACTGAACTAATCCTTTAATCTTTTATCAACCTCTAACAACATATTTAACCTGTAAATGCTTTGTAAAAACTACCTTGAAGGAAAGGTATCGTCCCATGAATAAATTCAGAAGGGAATGTCGCCGAGGTGGTTACGTCATTTCCGGTTTTCAATTTTCTCTATAGATCACGAAAAATCTTCAATGATTATCGATCACGCACCTGCCGGACCGAACATAGGGGCCTTCATGTGCTGTCAATAACATCACATAATTCTCGCAATCAATAAGGAAAATTGAAAACCGGAAGTGACGTTAGCAGCACGGGGGCATTCGCTTCTAAATTTATTTATGGGACGATACCTTTCCTATAATTAAGAGATATTAATGGCTCTCAGTTGAAGAGCACAATTGGTGCAAGCTCTTAGACAATTCTTTGTTTCGAAATCCATAAATGTAAGGAATACTTAGAGATCCTTAAACCCACTGGCCAGCTTTAATTCACTTTAGGAACATGCAAGGAAAATGATATGTAAATCACCTTTGACTTATTTGTTTATTTGTATTTGTTTTTTTGCATGATATACATTAAAGCAATTAATAACAAAGTATCTGCAACAAGATTGTAGCAAAGAAAAATTTTAGGAAATTTTTTCTATATTTTTTACAAATATAAGAAATGTATGGTGTAAAAAAAAGTGCTCTGAAAAAGAAAAAAAAGTGCTCTGAAAAAGAAAAAAAAAAGACTTTTTAGAGCTTAACTGGTAGAACCACTCTTTTTGAAAAAAGGAAAAAGTAATTACAACAATAATCGTAATTAAAACTATACCCTTCACAGCTCACCCCATCGATGCCAGTGTCAACTTAAATTTACAATAAAAGAGGAGATCAATAAGATTCAATAAATAGGATTTCTGTTATAAACTGCTTAAATTAGGAAAACTGATATCGAAATAACGGAGGAATAGCATTCCAAAGATTTATAGAGCGTTTTCCTAAACAATGCAGTAATGCAAAGCAAGGAACAAGGTGAAGGCTAGACGATTGTTGTATGATAAGAATGAATTTAATTACAGTATAAAACCCTTGAACGAGGTTACATTTAAACATATAAGATCACTTAACTTTAGTAGATTTAGGGAGCGAAACAATCGTAAGAAATGTGACGGACTGCCTTTTTTGTAAGATAGTGAGTTTACTTAAAAGCTTTGTGAAGTACTTGACCAGATAATAGAGCAATATGCTAGATGAGGTAAGATTAAACTTTAATAAATAAAATGGAGAATGGCTTTAGAAAGAAATCCTATCCCTTCTTTATATTGTTTGACTGTTTGAAGTTTCAACAATTTTATTATTCCATCATAGTTTGTGATCAATAACGACATCTTTTTCAGTGTGGACCAAAGGAATTTGTCAGTACGGGAAGTGGATGAACACTCTCAGAATCAGTTTATCAGTATCTCCTACCATCGGAACCAAATGATTTACAGTCCTTCCTATTGAGTCTAAACCTCGCAATACATTCTCTGTCTTAAGCCCCGACAAAAACTCAAATCTCTTGAGGTATATTATTGCTCACAACAAAAACAGCAATCCAGCACAAGCAATTAACAATTACACCAGGGATTTCCACACACTTCACCTCACTTTCCATGGTCATAATCTGACATTGATATTAAACAAATTTCACTGCAGCTCACTGACTTTCACACTCAACACAAGGACAAAAGTATTCCCCTATTGTTAAAGTGTCTGGCTTGAAGTAATAATTTACAAATAGGATGGTATTTTACAGTGAAGGTTTTGTTTGTTTATTAATGAGTGATTTTAAGTGATGTTTTTGTTCAACCTTGTAGGCTTTATGGATTTTTGGACTAAAAATCTATTGCAACAGATTTGAATCATGCGAAGGACAGTAAGAGGCATCCAACCATTGACCACTGTTCCCATAGGTCGGGTGGGTGAGAAGGTGTGATGCAGACAACATCTGCGCCTGATGTCAGCATATCGTTCTCTATCTCTGTAGGAAAATCGCAGGTTAAATTGCGGTTGAACTCAAGCCTGGGACTCACAGCATCTCAGTTGTACGCTTAGCAAGTTAACTATTTGCCTTCCTCTCTCCCACTGCTAAACACCTCCATGACAGGTTTGATGGACATAATAAACATGGTTTTGTGACGCCGCATGACAATCTGAGGCCGCTCCACGCAGGTTGGGGCTAAAATCTTGGACAAAACTGTTAGGAAAGTTACCAGCTTACCGAAAAGTTTGCATGTTATTTCAAATATTTATGTACAACAATTTTCAGACCCCCTTCTCCCCCCTCCGTTCTTCTGTCAATGTTGTCAAAATATTTTACTAGGAAATACAGAGACATGAAAAGCAATTATTAACAATTTACACTCATTTCATCAAGATTGATTAAGGGAACAGGAGTTTTTTTAACGATCTTTGTCCAAGATTGTCTGAAAAATATATGGCAAACACAGACGTTTTTGCTGAACACTTGAGAGGCTTTTCTTAAGTATGTGGATAGTATTTTATTTTGTTATGAGAATTTGGGTCCGTTAATAAGGAGGAGGCAAGGTGAGATTTAGGTACCTGGAAGTTATTATAAAGCTGAATTATTTTACTGAAGCAGCGCCACCCAACATTTTACCATGAAAATCGAGTAAAAATCCCGGTACTTAATGAGACTTTTTATAATCTGTGGTAAAATGTTTGACAACATTTTTATCTTAAGAAGAAATTTTTTCTCAATTTGTGTATGGACATTATCCAACAATTTTCACTTTGTCAATTTCTAGTCAATACATCTTCAACACGGAAAATACATCAATTCGATTTATTTTGTTCAAATAAAAGACAAAATTACCGACTACAAATGTGATAAGTCGGTTAGCTAAGGCGAGAGTGTGACGCACGTCTAATTTAAACATAATATCTAACAGTTTTTGTTATTTACAAAATCGTGTCATATTTCTTTCATTTCATCAAATTTACTTGAACTTATTTGTTCATCTATTCTTGTACGGTATTTTAAATAATAAGATGATTAAAGCAATATGAGTATGTCGAAACTACTTTTTTGTTTACATTTTGAAATATAAAAAAAAATACTCATCACTTAACTGCCATCATTTCCTTTTTAATCAAAAATGCGCACAACAATGCAGTGGTCAAGAATAAAGCACTGAGACATTTTGGGAAAAATGGGTTGCAAATGTGGTTTTTTGCCGAAATAAAGAACAAAGTTTAAATTTCTTATCTACTTAAGATAGCACGGTCCAACAGAAGTTATTGCCTTTTATTGAATTGTCCTGAATTTTTGAAACAATTGAATGTCTGATTTTTCGAAAAGTATCATGACTTCCTTACATACAATTATTTTTCCATTGGCATTTACGATATTTGTACTCAATGAAATTTCTCAGACAATCTTAAACAAAACGGTTAAGACACTTATCAGCTTACCGAAAAGTTTGCATGTCATTTATCATAAGTATGTACAACTATTTTCAGCCCCTCCCCCCCCCCCCATCCTTCTTACTCACCTTGTTTCCCCTTTCAATGTTGACAAAATATTTTCCCCCCACTCACCTTGTTTCCCTTTCAATGTTGACAAAATATTTCACTAGGAAATACAAGGACATGAAGAGCAATTATCAACATTTTCCACTAATTTCACCAACAATGAATAAGGGAACAGGGGTTTCCCAACGATTTTTGTCAAAGTTCAATTGATTTTTTTCTCAATTTCACTTAAGTACAGTGGCCCGGTGGTTAGGGTGTTGGTTGAATATATCGTGTCATACTCAAAAGGTGCTACTAAAAAACGAATCTCAGCCAGGTCGCTGTGCTGTGTTCTTGAACAATCCTATTTGGTCCACTTCACTCATCTGTGACATAAGTACCAATTTCCAGGAGGGAGTTAACCTGCGATGGACTGGTATTCCATCCAGGGGAATCAAGTACTCTCGCCCGCTGAGCACCATGGACACCGGTTTTATTAGTAAGAGCACCGGCTTTATAAGCTTTTAAGGCTTGATGGGATTTAACTTGAACTTACACTATTCATCTTCTCCAATTGGTCACGTGGCATTTATGTTTGCCAATACTAATCAATACCAAGCAATTACATGGTAACTCATGTTTAAGTTGAGAATGAGAAACTATAGAATACAATATCCAGACCAAACATGCCAAAAGAAAGGGTCAACGAATTAAGCCATTAAACATGTAAGTCTCTATTTTCTCGACTTTTAAACATTTAGAGCTCATTTCTTTTTCGTAGTCTTTTTAATCATATTTACATCAAAATGTTTGACATTTCAAATTCGTGTAAAATTTTCTTCAATTATTTGAGGCTCGTCTACACATTAAAAGTGTGTTGAACACGTGGTTCGTTATGGAAACATAACGGCTTACACTTCATTTAAAACTACCCCTAAATTTAAGGATATGGGTAATGCTTAAAGAAAAAAAAATTCAAGTTGCTGAGACGTTTTATGAAACGGTATGCACATGAAGTTTGTAACACTAGATATCATAACGTCACTTTGTAAAACGAGCGTCATTTGAGTGTTTTTATCATAATATGATATAGTGTTACCAAGGGGGACACTTGAGGCACATGCCCCTACATTTCTCAAAAGTTTAAAAAGTGCCCCTTTTTCGAGAGGAAGAGTGCCCTTTTTTGAAGGAAAAGTGTCATTTTCAGAAGGAACAGTGCCCTTTCAAAGAGGACAAGTGCATATTTTAGAAAAGGAACATGTCTTTTCAAACATTGAGAAACTTTTTTCTTTAAAGACTATATCTGATTTTTTAATTCAAGAAAGTCCCCCAAATATCGCCCTAAAAAAATTAAATACCACGCGCTAAGCGCGCATACAATATTCTGAATTTCCCCTAAAGACAAAGTTGGGACCCAACAGCCCTACATTGGACGGTTTCACCCTTTATTTGCTCTGCTTACCTTTGTTTTCATAGCTTGTAATTTGTACAAATCTTTAAAATACATTATTTCTAGAGTGTGCCGCCCAATTCGTACTTGCTTCAAAATTTGTTAACTCTATGCATGATATAGGAGCGAAGGCCGCAAAAAACCGGTGGGACCCAAGGTTTCACGTTAAGCCCTACGTTTCTGGCTGTTTTGAAAACAGAAAAGGGCTTTAAAATGTGTCACATCTATGGAACGAAGCTGCAGGTAGGGGCGTTGGGGCGAAATCCCGGTATTTTGATATCAGAAATGGCTTAATCCAAGGTCGACGTCCTGGTAGGCATTTTTTTTTTATATTGATTTTGGTAGCAGAAGAATGCTTAAACTCGTGTCAATTCCACACTAAAATTAGTTAAAAGGAATTATATTTTGAAACGAATGTTCAAATGTAGCATCTCATTGACTACAATATGTGTCTGTAGTTGGAATCTACTGGTTTAGGGATGGTTTTTATGTTTTTGATGTAAGAATACAGTTTTTAGAGAAATTTTTACAGCGTTGACAATAAAAAATATATAAAAATGTATTCTCAAGACAATTGTTACGCCCATGTGAGCATTCGGCGCCCTCTCGTAAAGCTTCTACCACTCTGTATTCAATACTGCTGCCCTTCATGGCGGGGCAGATATTAAATATTGCTGAGGAGCTATCTCCATGCATCTTATATTGTCCAAGCGCGAAATCCATGGGCCCGTTCGAGTGTCAATGGTTTGGGTAAAGTCCCTGGAAATTTGGTCTTTTTCTGTCGAAAAATCAACGAATAAAATTTCCCAGGGCCTAAACAAATATATTCTCAGGATGATTTGGCGCCATCTTGAGCACTTAGCGCCCCCCCCCCCCCTCCGTCCCCTCTGAAACCACGCTACTGGCCGGACCATTGGCACGACATAAACTGACGTGCCCTATCAATATTCTCTGTAAATATTAAAAGGTGCCCTTTTACAGAAATAAAAAGGTGTTATTTAAAATATATCTAAGTCTCTTTATTATAATTGATCTTTTTATTGACAGATTGAAGAAAGCAACACAAGCATCTCAGTCTAGCAAAATACTACAAATTTCACTCGTGGTGCGCCTTTGATTTGTTCTGGAGAAGAAACAAACATACGATGGGCGATCCTTGCCACTGAAGCGCTGAATCGTGGGTGTGAATATGGGCCATCTGTATAGTCTAATTTATACTGATATACCTGTATACCGAGTTATATTTATTCTCAGCAACAAAATGATGGCGTCCTGAAGAGGCCCTTTACTGTAAAAAAAAAAAAAAGGAAACGTTTTACCCATGAAGAGAAGTAACCAGATTTCCCCATATAAGGAAACCTTTAAGTTATACTAAGTATTAGTGCGAACTTCCAAAGAATGGGTTTCCTTAGAACAAGAGGCAAAGTTCCAACCAATCATTTCATTGTATGTGGGAAAGCCCTCTTGACAACCAATCAAAAGTGTCCTTGATACCGCCATGCCGCGTCAATGCCATGTTATGCACATATATCTCTAAAGCTAGCTCCGTGATGCTGCGGTGTAGGCTAAGACTAAGTCGATATAACTACTGCCAAAATCCACAGATATAACTAGAATTTTAAAGACAGAAAGAAAAGGGCCTATCGATTGTTCCGTGATCATCGGCCGTATTTGACTAGTGTTATCCTTTCGATAGATACAAAGATATTTTTTGGTAAGCTTTCAAATGTCCTTAACCGGCGAGACTGCCACACCGTATTTGTCACACAGTACTAGGCTTAACGTAAATTATAATATGCTCTACTCTGCTATACTGAAACTAGCCAGCTGTATCGTTAGGTGTAACAGTTAGGCCTAATTCACAGGTAGGTTCAGCTCACAGGATTCGCCTACCCTAGTAATGGGGAGCCCCCGAATAGTCTAAGGCTTAAAAATGACTTTCGTTTCACCGATTTATTTTAACCAATTGAAATTTAACTGAGTTGTGTAACGTGACACCTTGACAACAGTTTGCGTCTTGTTGGTAATTTGGAGAGGTTACTTTTTAGAAATCAATCATTTTTGTGACGTCATATTAAACATATTGCAGTACATGTGTACATGTATCCTTATCGGGCAACCAATAACCACAAGTTTCAAATTTTTGCACTGGCTGCACAATACTGGCCTAGGACTTAAACGTATAACTCTTTTATCTTATCAACAAGGCTTTGTTGGTTGGCAAAATTGATTCAAAAGGTTTAAATGAAACAATTTAACAAAATGTTGTCAAGGTTATAACTTACGGTACAAAAATTCTTCAGATCCCACATATAAAATCCAGATCTGCGCCAGATATAAATCTCATATCAAAATTATATTTGCATATCAAATGTACCATCTAATTAAGTTTGTATCTGGTTTGATCTGGTCATATCAAACTTTATTTGTAAATTGTAGTAGATCAAACTGACTCTTTATCTAGCCAGATCATTTTTTCTTTGTATATCAAATATAGCATTCAATCAAGTTTATATCTGACTTAATATTTACAAATCAAACTTTATTTGTATTGGAAATGTAGCATTTTATTGATTTTATATACTCCTTGATCTGAACAGATCAAGCTTATCAAATGTAGTATTTGATCAAGCCTAAATATGGCTTTATCTGGCCAAATCAAACTTGATTCTTTATCAAGTTTCCTTTATATCATGTTTTTATCTGGCTGGATCTGGCCATATTAAACTTTATTTACCCAGATATAAATGTATTAATGCCAAATCTGGACATGATCAAATTTGTTGAAAAAAATGTATTATCTTGCAAATGGTCAGTATAGATTTGATATTTAACTGACTAAGATTTTTAATTCTTTAACAAGAGTTTCAATTTGACCAAGGTTTACCGAAGTGGTAGTGAAAATGAACATTTTTGTCATGGCCTGGATAAAATGTTTATTAACCCTTTTTTTTTTATTAGAACACAATTCTCTCAAGGAAATTATATCCACAGTGTTCCACAGCTCTCTGACACCTCTCTTATAAAACCACAAAACCTTTTTATAATTCCAAAAGTACATACATGTATAATGTATAAGGTACGCCACAATATTAGAGTTCCCATATGCATGCTGTTAAATGCAAACAATTTCATTATAATCAACACAGAATGTATGCATTACAACAGCTCCTAAGTCAATTGTTATGTTTTGAAGACTAGATAACCCTATATCTAGCTAGCTGGCCCACTAAAGTCACATTAAAAAATTATATATTACATATTTCATCATACACAAGAACATGTTGCGGCAAATTTGAACATTTCAAATTCATGAAAAAAACCTGAACTGCTGAGTTTCAGATCAAGTAGCTTTAATCTAAAGCGTTTACGAAAATAAAATTGTGCCACTGTTTAGGTCTGAAGCTTCTTCCTAATAAGCATCCATGCTCGGGGCACGTACACTGTGCTATTTAATAAATGTTTTGAGTTTAAAGCGTCACATGCAAAATAAGCAAAGAATATAAACAAAATAATTTAAGTCTTCAAATTAATAAAATGTACTATGTTATCACTGTCAGTCAAAAAATATTGGGTGGGCGCTTATCAGAGCTTAATACGTTAGAATACGGTATATCCAGTTTATATTGTGCAAGCGGATAAGAGAACATGACTCCACCTGGAAAGGACACCAAAGTTATATTATTTAAAGTGGGTATAAATAAGTCTTATAAGGTGTTTTTTCGTATATGAGAAGTAGGGGAGGGGGCTAAAGTATAGTTTGGCCCACCTAAATTTTAATTGGGGCTAAAGCCCCCTCCCCGCTTCCTATGCCCTTGGTCGGTCTTAAAATAACAAGTGTGGAACCAGCGGAGCCGCTCGAGGATGTATATGTGCAGTATGAGTAAAAAATTCCAATCCCAAGCACAGAACCATTGTAGATTCTCTGATGTATGTATGAGATTATGCAAAAATAACCATCACAAGCATAATTTTATCCCAAAAGTCCACAAAGTCACACTAGTGGGTATCAATGGGAATTTGGTAATTTTATTCCAAAAGTCCACGGAGCCAAAACGGGAAATGTCTGCTTAAAAATAATGCTCAAGGTAAATTAATTCATACTTAACTAACACAGTAACGGGGTATTCTGCAACTAGGCCTAAGCCTACAACCCCAATCCCCTACCCCGCAAATCATGATCGCGAAGGCCCAATCCCAAACCACGGACCAATCCCCCTCCCCCCCTACCCCTTCCTTCCTTCCCGCGCTGCGAATACCAATCCTATTTAACACTGACCCACACGTGCACATATTTTCTGGAACTGCCCAATCTGATAATTTACAGAACAGACTGTAGGCCTATATAGCCTAGCCTAAGTTTATTAGTATTACATACATGTAACATTAGGCTCTGAGTCATATGTAATAACATGGTAGGCAAAAAAGATTTGGAACAAAATAAATTGAATCAAATAAGGAATTTTAAGTGAAATATCTGTACATGTACTTTTCATAAATCAGCTAAAAATGTGTAATCTTGAAAGTAACTTTTGAATTTACATCATAAAACTCACCCTGGTTGTAAAGATGCTCTGATTTTCGTATAAGCTTTGTAATCCGTTTTGAACAAGCGCTGGCAGTTGCAAGTGGTGGTACATTACTAATACCAGGCCAATTAAGAGTGTGATGAAACTACAACGTCGGCATTTTCAAGTGTTTTTTAGGTTTTTGATAGGTAGGGGCCTATTCAACTGCAAGTACCACACGTGGAGGCAAAAAAGACTTTTATTCAATTTTGATTTTATTAATATTTCGTAGTTACACCTCACAAAGAATTATTTACATTCTTTTGCTTCCATAAACTTTTTGGACAATATTTCAACTTCTTTCTTCTTTTTCGGACAATTTTCTTTAATTTTGAGAAGGGGACATCAAAGTTACGAAAATTGAAGCAAATTTCCAGAAAAAGAAGTCAATTTGCGAAAATGAAAGAAATTCGCCGAAACTTTCCAAAAATGCAGACAATTTTACAAAAATTTTAAAAAAGTTAACTAGATTTGATGCAAATTTCCTGAAAATAAAAAAAAATTCTTGAAGGACATTTTACGAAAAATGATGCAAATTTTCAGGTGTAAAATAAATTTTCCAACTGGAAATCAGAATTTCCATTCCGGTGAAATTTCCAGTCAAGACTAATTGGTTTTAACAGGGACTTGTAAAAGTCCTTGTTGGAAACAATGAATTCTTGTTGATTCCAGTTAAGCATAACTGGTTTTAACAGGGATTTGCAATAGTCCCTGTTAAAAAAAAAATGCCTGTTGATTCCACTTAAACCTATCTGTTTTCAACAGGTGATGCGTTCATTACCAGTTAAAAACAGTTATGACCTCTTAAAAACACTTGAGACCAGTTAAAAACAGTATGCATTTTAACTGTTTTTTTCTGCTGGCAATGTACAAATAAGAATGTTTTCTTGTAATAACCTTGAATAAACCTTTGTCAATCGTTACACATGCAAGCCATTTAATATTTAGAGAGATTGCAAAGAAGTACACTGTAGCTGCTGATGTCTGTAATGCACTTGCCAATTGTGTGACTCACCCCTACACCCCGGACAAGGTGAGTCATTGAACCAGAGTTGGTAGACAAAACATGACCGATGCACCCTTAGTCACTTAGGTGACTGACATTTTTTGTGAAATGACTTACCCCAATTCAATCACCACTGTACAAAGTCAATGGGTATGAAGTAAATTGACCCACCCCAGAGTCACTCTGGTGACTGGCAATCTGGTACAATGATGAACAAGTGATTTACTATATTATGTCAATAACTTACCTTTGACTGACATTGCCGGGGTAGTAAGGGTGAGTCATACAAATGAGAAGTGCATAAGTCTAAGATTTTCAGAATTACACAAATTTCCCCTCTACAGTGTATTGCTATACTGAATAATTTTTGGGAAAGGATTGTAAAGAAATTTATATTGCCATTTTTTACTTATATTTGCATAAATATTTGAAAAAGAATCGAACATTTTGAGATTTGATAGGACAGCTAGTGGGCTCTAAAACACAGCTCCCTGACCTTTAACACTATAAGTTCCCCAGTGCTTATAATTCTAAGTGTGACTTAGATACCATTTTAAATTATTACATTTTTAGAAACGACAGCTTTTTAGTAATTTCAGATTTATATCATATAGATAGCCCCATGAGGTGGCAGCCCTGACAGGTCAAAAACAAACAGGGGGCCTCCCTTACTTAGTGCGTACCTCAAAAAAGGTATGACTTTAAAAGAAAAAGAACGAGGGTGGAAAATCCTAAAACACTGCCCCAAGGTTGGCTGGGCAACCTTCCTCTTAGATTTTCCAGTTCCTCAAATGATGCACCCACCCCCCCCCTCCTCCCCACCCCTCTAGCTAACTTAATACGTGTGTTCAAAAACCCTCGAATCCCAATCCCAGTTTACGGACCCCTCTCCCTGCATCCCAAATCACAGACCCCCCCCCCCCCAACGAATCCCAATCCCAGTTTACGCCCCCGAATCCCAATCCCAATTCACGCCCACCCTTGAATCCCAATCCCAGTTCAAGACCCCCAACGAATCCTAATCCCAGTTCACGGACCCCTCCCCCGAATCCCAATTCAGGAAGACAACCCTGAATCCCAATCCCACTTTACAGACCCCTCCCCGAATTCCAAACGTTACTGATCCCCCCCTCTACTCCCTTCCCCTCCCCTGTACACATATTTTCTGGAACTGCCCAATTGGGGTGTTCCGTTAAACTAGCCTACCCACGTACAGTACACGTATGTTATCACTGGGACATTTATTTGAATCAGAGGTTGTTGCAGATACCACATTTCCAATTTGAGTCACACTTTAGCAAAATGTACTGTATTTTCTAAAATGTAATAACTTCACTTTTTTTGCGCACAGTCTGGTGGGATTTCACCATCTTCATTTGATAATCCGAAAAAAATGTTCATTAGTTGTCTTTAACAGAAGAACTTTGCCAAAGGTAAATCCACCGATAGTTTGTTGGCTGCAATGTTTCAAAACTTTTGTCGAGTGTCACGCCTGCAAATTTGTACTCAGGGCTTCTTCTTTGTACTAACGGGTGGAAAATTTTATATGTGCGGTATCTATGTGTCGTATAAAGTCAGCAAATAATAATTCAACCTTTTCTGTTTTAGAGCTTTTTCATTTAAAGCAAACGCTAAGTAGTTGCATTTCTTTGCATAATTCAAATTACTCTTCTACTTGTATTTCCATGATCAGACGCAAATCTAAAACGGGACCCCGCATAGAAATTGCAAACGTCATTGCAATTATTATCAGGTGGTAGTCATATGACCATCTTTTTTAAACAAACTTAACGTTGTAGAGTGGGAAGAACGAATAGACAAATTGTGCCAAGAATCAACTGATTTTGCCTAGACTGGATAAAATTTTGTCCGATTTTTGTTCGCTGGATTGTAAAAAAAAAGTTGGAGAATTGTTTGAGTGCAAAGCTGGACAGGTAATTTTAAAGAGAGTTTTTTTTTTTAGCCCGGAAAACGTTGCGGAGCATCGTAACTCAGTTAGAATGAAATGTATAACGTCGCTGCATAGGACTCGAATTCAACTCCATCGGGCCAACAATCAGAAATAACAGCAATCAGTGAACGTCAGCCAACAAGAAAAAACCCCAGATCAGTGGGGAAGTAAAAGGCCTGGAATGGAGTACATGACGAATAACTATGCCTAGCCTAACATTAGGCCATTTTGAATGATTTATGGCAATTTGCCATTGGTTCCATGCCATAGGGTTTGCTCCCTGGCAAACATTAGGCCTTAGGTCCTAAACTACAATCCCCGACAAAACAAATGAAACAAAAATAAAAAATTGGAGGCACCCCCTCCTCTTCTTCCCTCCTAATACCATCGTCTCTTATTTTGAGCCAACATCGAAAGGGGGAGCAGGTTTGTTTCATTTACTTTTAGCATAGCATAGCAAGGTTTAAAGTCTGGAAAGCATCCAGTGTTAGACATTATATCAAGACGACCACGGACTTCAAAAACCAGTTGTGGACTCACTGGTTGCAGACCCACCGGGATTTGAACTTGGGACATGCGGGTGAGAGGACAAAGCACTAACCACTACACCACGGAGGTCTGTTTTTCGAGGACTATTGGGGATTGTCTTAACGCGTGTACAAATTTGGTCTTTTCAGTGGGAAAAATGTAATTGACTAGGAGAAAGAATAATTTGAGATGAAGATATTTACTTCATGGAGCAGCGTGAAATCATTAAGCTAGAAAAAAATAGGGTAAGAACAGAGGAAAAAGACTGGTAAACTGTTAATTTACTTACCTATACGTTTACCATCATATAATTATGATTTTTATGGAACAAATTATAAGATACTCGTATAATTTTATGGATTAGTAATGCACCACAATATATCCCCCCAAAATGACCATTTTTGACATTCAGAAAGTTGCAACAAAATTAGGTAAAGATGGTAAAGGTAAATGTAAAACTTGTGAAAAACTTGAAGTCATCTGTCACTTTTTTTTTTGACGGTAAAGTAAAACAATTCAATGAAATCACGTGTAATAGTCACGGTAAACAAACTGGTTGAGGTAAAGCAATATATTTGTGTAATTCTTTTGTTCAGAAGCTTCTCTTATTGGTTGTCACTTCAGTCAAATTCTAGAACATTTACACCCCAAGAAAATTTATTTTATAAATCGTATATGCGGATAAAATGTATAATATGGATAAATACAGAGGTCTGCCCCACCCCACATAAAAAAAAAAAAAATTAAGACGGCATAGTAACTTGAAAAAATAAAATATTCCTCACTCAGTATTTTTGCATGCATTTTCATCAGTATATTCTCTCATTAAAGGTCCCAAATTTGTTCAGTCGTTCGACGTTCAGACAATCCATGACAAAACAAATGAAATAAAATCACGAAATTTGAGGCACCCTCTCCCCCTTTCCAATGTTGCGCCTATACCATCGTCTCTCATTTTGAGCCAATGTTAAAAAGGGAAACGGGGTTTGTTTCATTTACTTTTGTCGGAGGATTGTAGGCCTACACTGAGTACAGTATACTATACCTTCATCAGCTTCACTCCACAAAGTTTGCTGATATTAGATATAGAAAAGCGCCTATTGAAAATGCACGTTGAAGCAAAAGTCAATGGGATTTAACATGTCTTCAAAAGAGTTGCCCTAAAAATTTAGGGAAACTTAAATTTCAGTATCATAATAAACACCAGCATACATGAAAATGCATACACTCTAAGTTGTCAACTTTAATGTGTTCTCATCTTAAAAAACCTGTAGGGCTGCGTTTGCTTGAGAATATGTCTGAAATTGTTGAAGAAAATAAAGTTCCGACCATTTTGTTTCCGCGTACAATACAAATGATAACGATAAATGCGCTTTATGAACATGCACGATTGATCGTGCGGGCGCATTTTAAATGTCTGCCAGTGTACAGTGAAGAGACTCTAAGATGAGCGTGGATTACGCTTACGTACTTTTTACTGGTACGAACGCTCAAAGAAAAGACAAAAAAATAAGGAAATATTTGCGCAACACGTACAAAAATAGATTTTTAAAAAAAGGAGCCGGTGAATCTGTCGATCTTCGATTACTGTACTTTACATGGGTACAATACATTCGCGTCAATCGTACATTTGGTTTAGTCTTGATTACGCGATAGGCCTACAGCATGTTGTTTAATATTTCCGAGTCATTTTTTTCATACAGTGCAATCCAATTCCCGCGCTTCATATACGCCCGTGAAAAACACCAGTGAAATTTTCTCGCCCAAGCTGCTCTTTCTCTAACTTGTGTATATTTGCGTATGCGTAACAATGCTTAGCGTAGAAAATTCAGTTCTACACAGGAATTTCACTGTAAAAGACCACAGAGCCAAAACTTCGAGAAAATAATGTTTCTGACACATTTCTAGCAATAACGAACGTGTCAATTGTGTGACTCACCACCTACACCTCCACATAAGGTGAATCATTGCACCAAAGTCGGTGGACAAAACATGTACATTGACGTACCCCTCAGTCACTTAGGTTACTGACATTTTTTTGTGAAAAGACTTAGCCCAAATCAATCCCGTCTGTACAAAGTCAATGGGTCTGAAAAAAATGACCCACCCCAGTTTCACTCTGGTGACTGACAATTTGGTACAATGACGCACATGTGAATCACTATTTCATATGTCAATGACTCACCTTTGACTGACATTGCCAGGGTAGTAGGGGTGAGTCATACAACTGATATAGGCATAACTTTTACTCAATGATATAATCATTTGATTTGGGATCGTCTCCTTAAATACAGAGCGCTAAGTTTTCCGTGTTTACAAGGTAAGGAGGTAAGGAAATAAGTTGGTAGTCATTAAAAGTGTGTTGTTTCGGTGATATATACCCGTTGCATAATGGCCCATAGCGCTTTACTGACATGGTGGCTCACTAGAGAGCTTAATGCTGCTGGCCATATTTTTAATGAATACGCACATTGGAAATTAATAATTTCAAATGTTTTCTTCCCGTATTTTCTTTCAACCTTTTTTATGCTTAACTGGTACAGCTGCTATGAGTTGCATAGGCTTATCATTAGTGCACGAACTTTAGGATATTCGCGATTTTGCCAAAGCAAAAATATTTTTCTTGATAAGTAAAATGTCAAGCTTCTGTGAATTCATCATGGATAAATTGAGGAGAAATCAAAGAATTTGTTTATATTGCTGACCGTAACAAAAACAATATTTTTTTTCATAACAAAAAATTAAATCTAATTCCTTAGGTGCATGAACTTTAGGCCGACGAAGACGGAGAAAGTTCAATTGACTTCTCTGTGCAAAATTAAAGATGATCTTAAAGTTGTTTTTTGATTAACTCTGGCTTTCCTATATAACCTCCAAATGTTACAAAGATTAGATTACGTTGTAGCTAGGATTTTCAAAAACTTAAAAGGCTGGTTATTTAAGCAAATTGTTCCTCAGAAGTAGAAAAACAGATAATTTTTTGATAAAATTGACTCAAAATGCTTTAAAAAAACATGAGTATCGCGTAATCAGACTGACCAAATGTACGATTGGCGCGAGTTTACTCATGTAATCGAGATCGACAGATCCGCCGGCTATAAAGAATCTACTTTTGTAGGTGTTGCGCAAACATTTCCTTGTTTTTTCATCTTTTCTCCAAGCATGTGTACCAGAAAAAGGCAACCAAGCGTAATCCACACTCATCACATGGTCTTTTCACTGTACACTGCCAAACATTTCAAATGCGCCTGCGCGATAGCCCCACATGTTCAAAAACGTGCTTTTCTGTGCGTGACACTTTGTGTTATCATTTGTAACATACGGAGAAATAAAATGGGTCGGAATTTTATTTTTTCTTCACCAATTCACCAATTTTTGACATATTCTCAAGCAAACTAAGTTTCTATTTTCAGGTGAGATTGAAGTTAGAGTGTATGAATTTTCATGTTGGTGTTTACTATGATACTGAAATTTAAGTTGCCCTTTATTTTTAGGGCAACTTTTTTTTAAACACTTCTTAAATCCCATTGACTTTTGCTTAAGCGTGCGTGTTTAATTTTCAATCTGCGCTTTCCTATAGGTCCCTACCAAAAATCAGCAAACTTTGTGGAGTAAAGCTGATGAAGGTATAGTTACTGTACTAGGCCCACCATGCTACCGGCTTGAAATCCGTTTAGCGCCACCATCCACAACATCACTCTACATGTAAAATATATGAGTGTCCTCCATATTTGGAGCAAATCAAGAAGAAGATGGCGGTTGTCAGCCTGCAAGTTGGAGTGCAGTGATAACATAGCCTAGGCTACTAGACCTAGTCAACTTGAGTGTATTGTGTTTTAAGCCTTAAGTTTCTCTTACTGGCCTCACACAGTCAACTACGACCCATGCATAGACTATGGGAGTCTAACTTGCCATTGATTTAACGTTAGCCACAACCGATTTTGTGCGCTGTTTCGGTAACTTTTTTTAAAAGTATTTTTCTACACCTCAGATTCTGCTGAAACAAATATATAATATATGTTTCTTAAAGTTTATACTTTTTAGGTCTAGGCCTATGTCTTTATTCGGGGTCTTCTAGTAACATCTTTTTTTTATACAAATGCGTAAATTTTCTGCCGAAATGTACCTAATGTTTTCTAGGGCTAGTGTACATAAAGTCAACAAGCTAACGTTAGTGAGCGAGCGTAAAAACTTTGGAAGATAGACCCTGGCAGTGCAGTCCTTTACCACATGATTTACTACAAAATACCATGAGAAAAGCCAGACTGGAGCCTCAGTTCACCTTATGGAGTTTGGTTTAAGAATAATTAAGCCTACTCGAATTTAGCTTTATCATCTTGATCATCATACTATAACTTATGTTATGATTTTTTAACTTCCACATTTCAGTAACGTTACCAACTTATCTTTAGACCTAATGTAAGTTGCCCAACGCAATGCAAAAGTCAATAAAGTAGCCTAGCTTATCTTATTGGCATAGCACACTGCAGCACAAGAAAATGTAAAGTGAATGAAATCCACATTGATTACTCAAAAAAACCAAACAGTTGCAACAGTTTTTACTTGTTTATGCATGGGAGATAAAGAAAAAATGTGATTTGTAACCAGTGAAAAAGATTCGGCAGGTGTTCCGCAGATAATCGGCGATGAATATGACAAACAATGCGTCGCAGCAATGGCGTCCTGCTTCAATCGATAGAACTTGATATATAGCGCGCTTCTTAATAATATGCAGGTAAGTATGGAAATGACGTATGCGATTTCGTTCGACGTTACATTACGGTTAATACGCGTAAAGCGTTATTATCTTGGACAGTTAGTCCTTATTTACGGTCCTGAACAGTAAAAACTAACCCTTAAGTCTATATCTTCGCTTTCACGGTCAAAGACCGTCGCACGCAGAATACGGTCTTCACAGTAAGGTTTTAACGGTTAATTGTGTGTAGAAATTACGTGGCTTTTTTTACAGTGTTTGCAAACGTATATCGAGAGTAGGATAGCACAGTCTCCATCACTGGTCATCTAATGGTGTTATTTGTGTTCATCAATGGTTGTTAGACTTATTCAAATAAAAATAGTTACACGCAAGTACACTTGACCAAGTTTCTGTAAAAGTAAATGTTTATCGTCATTCAATATTATCCGTCGTTATTACATTTTCTTATAGCAGATATTGTAAAGCAATATGCACTTTGGGTCCGAAATAATCAACCTTTATTACTGTATTGTGTGTACATTTGCTTGTATTTTGGGAATTTGTAAACAGGTCGCCGCTTAATCAGAACGATGTGTTATTCATTAGGACCCTTGATCGTTAAAACAAATATTGTCTCCAGTTATTTTTTGCGAAAATTTTATAAATCGTTTCAAATAGTTTGTGAGGGCTCTTCAACTGTATTTTCCTGTCGCTTATAGAAACACTTCAGAAAGAGATAGATCGATGAGCTGACCTTTATTCTTCCAGGCAACAAATGTAAGTAGGATTTTTTTTTTTCAACCACGTTAACGTATTCAATAATTTTCAGACGGCCTGAAAATCTTGCTATTTATGGGACATTTGTCTTTTTAATAAAATAAAAACAAGAATATGCAGAAAACGTAAAGTGTTTCCTTATCAGACGTGAAATACGGAGTGGGAATGCAGCTTACCTCAGCATTTGAACAATTAATAAAGTTTGTAAAATGCTTTTTTTGATCAATTATTAGCCTTGTCATGTTTTTTGAAAGAAATTAGAATATACAAAGACAATTTAAGTAATAAGATATATACTGGCTCTGATTGGAATTTTAACTCTAATCAATTGCACAAATAGTTTGATACGTCCATATGTTTTCTTCCCTCCATCACCGCTTTGGCCATCCGTGTAAAGTACTTCGCTCAAAATAGGAAACCAAAAGGTTCCGTATGTGCGTAACTCTACCTGACATGGAGAATGTTATGTTATAATATTATTCCCATTATCGTTGCAATTATTAGGTTGCTGTCTTTTGAAGTTTGATTTATTGGTACCTAATAATTGCCCAAAGATTCGGCATCTGGTAGATTAAGTGTTAAAGAAAGTGCTTTTCTAAACACTTATCAATATTTTGATAAATATTGCAATCTAATTTTCTTCCGTTTTTATTGTTTATTTTTCAACAAAATTTTGAATAAAAATGATATCTTTCTATCAAATTTCATTTACACTCTAAAAAGAATGGTCAAATTTGATCACAATGTGGTCAAAATTTGACCAAGCTAGGAGTGAATTATGTACCGAAGCATATGTGGTCAAGTTTGACCAAGCTGGCATAGTCAATATTTTTGACCATGCCAACTTGGTCAAATTGACCATAATTGGTTCGGTGCATAAGTCACTCCTCACTTGGTCAAATTTCACCATTAACACTTGGTCAATCTATTCCCCACTGCAGTTTAGTCAATCTTCTGACCATTTTGTTGTCAAATTGACCTCAAAAATGGCTAAAGTTGACTGAATTCTTCGTCAAATTAAATTCCTGTTCTACAAAAAAAAGTAAAAACACAATGTTTCAATTTGGAATTGTTTAATTTCATAACATTCCTGGGTAGCCCTTAATGATACAATAATGGTTTTCTCTATAATACATATAACAGAGAAATGAAAATATTACTACTTTTACTTAAAAGATCTTCAAATTAAAATCTTCTGAGTACCCCTCACCTCACCTAGTCTCTTCAGGCCTTCTGGCCCACAAGGCTGCAGTGCACTCTCTCAACTGGAATCTGTTATTTGCAACTTGTCTGGCTTCTGTCCACAAGCTCCGTACCATCACTTTCCTCTCCATTTCGACTGTCCTTCTCCAGGTCGTTCTAGGACGACCAATTTTCCTTCTCCCCTCTGGTTTCCTGGCATCGGAAATGATTAGTAACTTTTTGATTGGAATCTGGTGATGATTTTTCTTTAACAAATACTTTAATTGGACTCTAAGGAAACCAAAATCAACTATGTCCAACTAGCCATAAACTATAATTCAAACATCAAAACAAAGTTTCTATTCCAAGTTAACTTACAATTTGTTCATGAAGTCTTGTAAAACTGTCTTTAAAATGCAGTAAAAAATCCTGTACAAACATAAATGGTTGCAATACATTGGCCTCAAGTTCAAACCTATTAGTATAACATGAATTTGGATAGATTTTAGAAGGTTTCTAATATTTTCTCTACACGTTGAGATGTCCACACAACAAGAAAATTGTTTAAATTATAAGTTAGGCTACTCTCATGTCTGTTGTAAAACTGCTATATCTCTTCAAGTCAATCGCAATCAAGTGCCAGACTTTTTTTTTTTTATATAACGTATCAAACTAATCAGTATCTTCCTAAAAAGACACTGCAGGGGAGTTGATCTGCGATGGACTGGAGGGGAGACCAGTACTTTCATCCGCTTGCGCCATGAAAATCGGGGATAAGCATGGAAGTGACCCCCCCCCCTCCTCTCCCCTTCCCCCTCTCCTGAAAATTCATGAGGAATTCCGAAAATTTAAGGAGATTTCCCAATTAGCAGCAACATTCTATGTACATGTAAATTAACCAGTGCAATTTTCACATGGAAAATGTTCGATTTCTTGATCACCTGAGAGGTTACCCCTCTAATACTCCTTTCCAAGGCAAATGTTGGCAATTGCCAATCAGAAGAAAATGTAAAGGCCAATTTGAAAATTATTGTGTGGGGGCGACAGGTGGGGCATGGCCTCGATAATATTAAGACTTTCTCCTCCCTATGTGATAGTTTTGGCTCTATATTGTAACTTTTGGTACAAAACTGAAGACTATTGAAGAACATTTATCCAAAAATGATCATTAAAAGATCTATAAGGTCTATGGATGCATAGCAATTTGTATTCTGATTAAAATAGCTTCAACATTTTTAGCACATCAGTTTGTGTTCAATTTGAAAACAGCACAACGTTTTGAAGCTTTTATCACTGTATATAAACAGTCCGCTTTCCGCCCAGTCCAATATCACAATATCTTTGTGTAAATCTTTTAGTTTATTTCCCGCTTTCCTGTCCATTTAAATTATTAGAAGCCTCTTGCTGCAAAGAATTTGATTGAAGGTATGGTAAGCACTCAAATTTACTGCAAGCTTTACAAAAAAATAATGGTAAAGAATGAAAAAAGAACGATTTACATAAGAAAATACCAAGGGCACTAATACATCACAAATTACCTATAGCTGTGAAAGTTTATATATTTATGTTTGAAAATTCAAATAGCTGTAAAACGGTAAATTTCTTTATTTTTGCTTTTAGAAATTTTAAGTCATTTATAAAACAATTTAGTTAACGTAGCCTTTTAAATGTTCATACACCTGAAAAATAATATTTGAATGTTCTTTTCAATTACAATTGATTTTAAACTTTTTCAGCTAAAATTCTTCAATAATACATGAAAGTTCTTTTCGATACAAATCGCAACAATCCCTAATATCCATAGAACGATCCTCTGAGTACCTTCAGTAATGGGTTACTCTAGGATCAAGGGTTATTCTAATAATCACTGTTGGTTTACCCTTCAACACATTCTTTAGAGCTGTATTGGTGTTTCATGAGCTGTGATGGAATTTCATAGGCTAGGCTAGATCAGCATCTGTAAAAGAAATGACAATAAATAAATAATTAGAAGAATTATAAATCATTAATGAAATTTAATGTCTAAAATGGAGGCAACATTACCCACATTGTTTAATATTATAATAAAAACCATTATAGAAGAAGCAAATAATATCATCAAGATTGGTTAAATGTTAACCATTTTACAACGTTTTTAAATCTGTCATCGATTTGCATATTTTTTGCAAAAAAAAATTGTATTACTGGGCTACCATGGATTTTTTTTTGTAAATCCTTTTGTTGATTTTAATGTGTATCGTTATTCTTTGGAGTGGTGTAACAAATTCTGATAAAAATAATAATAATATAAAAAAAACACGTTAATGAGTTTTTGCCATGTCTCCAAGGAAATAAATTTTTCCATCACTTTCAGTCACTAGGATTTAGGAAAGAAATTGAAAATGATTACATAGAAAGAAATTGAGCATCAATTCAAAAACTGATCAAACTTTGATCAATCGTATCTCTAAAACTAAAATTGCTCTTTTCAAAATTTAAAAACCTGATCTGCTCACATATCAATAATCTTAAGAATCAACCAGTATAAAAATTGCTATATGCCAATGCATTTTCATAAAGGGCCCTTTCCTTTCTTAATTTTATTGTTTTCTTTTTCCATAAGTGCAAATTAGCACCAATAAATGACATTTAATTAATTTAAGAGAAATGGTTAAGGTCTTGCCATGTATTGACTTAGCACCATGGTTAGACCTTTTGCCATATCATCAAGATCAAAAGCATTTACAAACTGACAATAGAGTAACTACTACCATCTATAAATTATTTTAAAGTCATGCTGACTTTTTCTAAGTGAGACAAATTTTCCACAAAATTTCCATCTTATAACCAGGAAACAACACATCAATATTGTTCATGAAATTGTTGTCCTTTCTCTACTACTCTCATCTCATTCTTTGGGCGGGGAGAAGTCCGCATGTTAGGTACATATATCAGCATCGTAAAAAGATATTTGACATTAAGGGGGAGGGAGGGGGTCAGATTTGTGTTCTAACAAACCTACAAAAATGTCTCTCAGTATGGTAAAACTAGTTGTAAGGGAAAGAGAGGGGGTTGTACAATTTGAGTTTCCTAAAAATGGATTGAGGGTATTTCACAACACTTAAAGTAAATTTCCCTACATTTGATTAAGAAAATTCCCCAAATGAAAATTATTCCCCCAAAATGAAGGAGATTTCACAAAAATTGAAGGAAACTTCCTGAAAATTGATGGAAATTTCACGAAAATTCATGGAAATTTTTCAAAATTGAAGACAATCTGATAAAAATTAGTGAAATTTCACAACAATTGATGCAAATTTTCCAAAAACGAAGAGGATATTCTGGAAATAAAGAATATTTCCTGAAAATTAAAGTAAATTTTGTAAAAACTAAAAATAAATTCCTGAAAATGAAGAAAATTGAATCAAATTTTCCGAAAAATGAAGAAGAATTTTCGAAAATTGAAGATTTCCTGAAAAAAATAAGCCATGATAGAATCCGACTCCTCAAAAACAATTTTTTAGACCTTGTCATACTGCAGATATGGTTTTCACTTGATGGGCTGCTAATCCCTACCACTTTTAGAGTGCCCCCTCACGGAATTTTTTGTATTTTAAGAACGACCCATAGTTTAATTTGGCGAATATACTAGTAGCGTTTCCTTTATATTGTTTCCTAATTTTTGAGAGTGGAGTCGACTTCACAGACTTGCGGAAAAATCTGCAATTAAGCCAAATATTCTGTCAGTAAGTTAAAGTTAAATTTGTTCGAACTTAGTAAAAAACCCTACATTTAAAATGTTTCAAGCCCTCAAAGTACATGTTAAAATTTGTAATTAATTTTCAGTAGGCCTATAGGAATCTTAAAAAAAAAAGGTTGATGTTACCAGAATTATTAAAATCAATATGGTAAAACACCCTACTACAGCTGTGGCTAAAATCCCAAATGTTTCTACATTCTAGCACTTAGGCAGCCCAGCACACTTTTTTAAATTCATAAGGTCATGGTCACCTTAATTTGACCAACCTTACCCAAAATAGAAAGAAGAGTACGAAAAAATTAAAGTTGCAATGCCAGCGGGTGCTAAATAGGCTTTAATGCTACTGCGTTTGCTAGTACCTTTCCACAAAAGTGTTTCAAAGACAAACACTCACGAAAAAAGCCTTAACGTATCCTCACGTGGTAAAATTAAATTTCTATACCTGAAAAATAACACTAGGCTGTACTGGGAATCAATGCTGACGAAACTGGGCATAAATTCAACAAACAAAAAATTCACTCACCATAACACGTTTCTTTCAGTACAGTGCATCTAACTTCCACTCCTAAAGTGTTTATGCAGCAAAATCTTCCTTAACTGCGATAAATCTGCTTTAATTTTGAATCTGATTCACACGAGTTTGTAACTGTACTGGGTTAAAATATGGCGAACTGGTCGGACCAGGTCATTGTGGTCATTTAATTTCAACCAATGAAAATACGTATATAATCTGACCACGCCCGATGGTCAGCGGTACGACTATATAATTGTTGGATATTTGACTACACTGTAGTCAGATCTTAACAAATTTGACCTGACCACGTCCATTGGTCAGATATTTTACCGAATGCGACAAAATGGCACAATTGATCAGTTTTAGTATAGAACTACGTTTTGAAATCTTTTTTGGGCTATTAGGCGACAGTTTTCTGTATTGAATCCTGCCTGCTCCAATAACTTAGAAAACATGAGTCGTGCTAATCATAAATCTATATTTCTTTCTACACTATGCAGGGTAAAATCTGACCCGGAAAGAGTCAAATCTAAGTCGAATTTAGAGTTTGATGGGAGTTTACTCTTTCCGGGTCAAAATGACTCTAATTTCGGTATCAGATTACGAATCAATTCTCATGACCCAGTTTGGGGTCAATTGTAACTCAGTTCTGGGTCAAGAAAACTACATTAAGCTGGTTTGTCACAACTTAATGACGTATTTCAAGGTAAGCAAGTACGTGTGTTACGGTATGTAATTGAAATTGTGACAATTTCGAAGACTATTAGTGCCTTAGCCATACTGTAAGGTGACGTTACGTTAAGTCGTAGGCCTAACTAACGTTAAGCCAGCCTGCAATAAATAACATATACTAATTCATGAACATTTATAAGCTGAAAGTCTAACGTAAAAGGTAACGGTCAACTTGTTACAATGCAAATGATAGATTAATATTAATCAAAACAACAAAATGCTAACGGACTCACGAGCTAGTACTAACAATAACACTAGGCCCCGAATTAGCACTAGTAGGCTAGCCTAACGTCATTTAGTGCATGATGGCTTAACGTTAGGTGTACGACTTTACGTTACGTCGCCTTACAAATTACAGTATGGAAAAAGCTCTAATAGTCGTAGAAATTGTCATATTAGAAATGGTTTTGCTTAAATCCAGGAATCCTTCGACTGGCCCTCATAAAGAGCAGGGCCAGTTGAAGTAAAAGTTATCTTTTTCTTTATTTAACAAAACCAGAAAAATGGGATCTGTTCAACACTCCATACAAACTGTTCAATGAAACATGTGATTGATTTCCACCCAACACAAAAGAGGTATTATTAACGGCAGCAGCATCTCCCAAGAGTATGAAATATCCTTTGAAGCAAAGATAATTTTTTGGAATGATGCGTATAATATGAAGTCTTAAATTTGCACAACAAGTTTTTAAGCAGTGGCTATATAAATGACAATTTCAATCACATACCGTAACATACGTACTTGTTTGCTTTGAAATACGTATTAATTTGCGACAAAACAGCTTCTTGTAGTTTTCTGTGTACATATTCATCCATATTGACTGATAATCGCCTTCGTTACGCTTCATGTCAGCAGTTGCAACACAATTTTGGCGTTCTTAATATTCCAGCTCCAGCAGACACGTGATCAAAAGCAATCAATCATAAGACACTATGTTATTGACTCGGACCAAGGGTCAATGAAGTGCGCTTGGATTCATAGTCAAATCAACGATTTTTCTGGGAATCAACTCGGAATCTTATTGATCCGGATTTGGGTCAAATTAGAGTGACTCGGAATCTGAGTCACAATTTTGACCCTGCATGAACAAGAGTGTACAACAAATGAAAACATTGCTTACTGTTGACACTTCGGTTCGTACCGCAGATCGTGGGAATTGATAAGTCCTACGATTGGGAGCCTCAAGCATGCGCACTGAGCTAAAAGTGAAATATGGAAGACGCCATTTTTATCGTGCACTTTCAGTTATAAACACTCATCAGTCGTTTCGTTGAAGCTTTGTAACAAAGTTTACTTTGCTTATGTTCAATTTCGCGAAAGTAAAACAACTTCCTAACTATCACGCACTTATTGCTAAATAATTTCGAAAAATCCCCAAGTTATTTCTTATAATTTCAGAAAACCTTGTCAAAGCGCGAATGTCTAGCGGTAACACATTATAAGAATTCGTCACTTTTCTTCAAAATTCTCGAAAAACGCACGATGAACATTATAAGCGCACAGTGAAAAAATAATTAATATGCCATTATTTCAAATTGTGAAAAAAAATTGAACCATTCGCAGTGGTTGAGTTCTCCGCGCTCGAAATGTGTCTGATTTGTATGTTATTCCTATACACACTTGCAATTGGATAGATGCATTGTGGAATGATTCTGTAAAGGATCCTCTTATTGGGAGAATAAGGCTGTTGTTCTCCCGATCGGGAGTACGAACCGGAATGATAAAAAGCAATTTTCACTCTGGAATATAAATTTTCTGAACTTTATTTATTTTCTGTTTGCAATATTTGATTTATTTTGCTGTAACTCTTTTTATTTGTGCACTTTACTGGCAAGTGTTTGGAATAGAGTCTCATTTTAAATTACTTCACTTCAGAATTCAATTTCATTTGCAGACTAGATATCATCATGAAGGTTGAAGGAAAAGTCGCATTAGTTACAGGGGGTGCTATGGGTTTTGGAAGGTCATTTGTTGAAGAACTTTTGAAGAAAGGCGCTAAGGTAAGATTATTTTGTTTCTAAAAAATCATTCCACTTGCTAAATTGCGTAGCATTGCAAATGCAGTAAGCTGGGGTACTCCCTTTTAGGAACCAGTTTCCATCGTGTCTTATCAAACATAAGATCAAATTATATTAAATAATTATCAAATCTTTATAGAAAAGTTGTATTATGCTGTACCTAGATCATAGACATACAGTCCGGGAGCAATCCGAAAAACTGGGTACTTTGAAATACCCACAAAATTCAGTACTTTAAGTATGACGTCATCGCATGAGCCTACACATTTGACTAGCCCACACTAAACGTATAAGGTTGATCATTTTCCGCTCCGGATTTTCCAAAATTTAATTGCAGACGGATAGTAATTAGATGTTTAGAAAATTTCGCCGCTGCTTTTTTGAAATTCATCGTCATCTTTTTCAGAAGATCACTAAAACAGATTATGAGCAATCTGTTTGATTAATTTTCTAAAAAAGTCGAAAATGAATTTTAAAAACCAGCGGCGAAAAGTTTTTAATATCTATTTACTATCTGGCTCCACAATTTTAGGATATCCCGTGAAACTTTGGACAATCCGGAGCGGAAAATGTGAAACCCCACACGTTTATTGTGGGCTAATCAAATGTGTAGGCTTATGCGATGACGTCATACATAAAAGAACCCAATTTTTTGGGTATGTCGAGGTGCCCAGTTTTTCGGGCTGCTCCCGGACTGACGTACGATGCTTGAAGCGGGGTTGATGGCAAAGCATGCCAAATTTGGGAAAACTAGTAGGATAAATTCGAGCAAAAAAAAAAAGGAAAATGGACATACAAAAAATAGGCTGTATTAACCAAAATCTATTTAAAAACAGTATAATTGTCAATGAGTGAAAACTGATAACTAATAGTTCTTTAATACCGTAATTTACATGAGAAGTAAAAGCGAAACCAGATGTTCTCCAAAAGTCCAGGTTCGTCAAAGCTCTTCATATATTTCAACAAACTTTAAAATTACATTAGGTAATTGGCATTGAAGGTGACGCAAATTGATTTTGAAGAGTCAGATTACATGGTTTCTTTTTATCGAAAATCTGCAATTTTTAGGAAAGATCCTTCAATTTGCGTAAAATTTCCTTCATTTTCGAGAAATTTGTTCAATTTTTGTGAAACTTTCTCTAATTTTTGCGCAATTTCTTTCACCTCCGTGAATTTTTTTTTCAATTTCCTTTTGCATTTTCGAGAAATTTTCTTTCATTTTCAAGAAGTTTTCTTCAATTTTTGTGAAATTTGCCTCATTTTTAAGTTTAATAAATATCCTTCATGTTCGTGAAATGTGCTTCTTTTTCGTGAAATTTGCTTTAATCTTCGTGTAATTTCCCTTCATTTTCGGGAAACTTGATTAATATTGAGAGAAAATACTGTATAGCTACAAAAGAAAAAATAATTGTTGATATCTTTGGTAATAGGGACAATTGAAACACATGCAACTATTCGGACGATAGTAGACCACCCCTCCCCCTTCTCCCCTTCCACCAATTTAAACATCTCCGATACGCCTATTTCCTAAACTGCACTAGACATCTTCAATATCAAGCTGGAACAAAGTTGTACTCAAAAATAAAGATACGGGGTGAATAATATATTTTACATTGCCGCTGTTGAGCATTGTTTAGTTCTCCACTACTCTGAGATTAAGATGCTAGGAAATCATTGCGCACCACCTTATTTGTACCCTTTTCTTTTAAAGCATTTTACATGAATCATGGTCCAGGGAACGATGTACTGCATTCAAAAGGGAGAATGATATGCCTCATCGACCAAACTATCGTTTCACAGTTTCGCATTGCGTGATAATTTCCAGATTCTTTTAAACCTGCAACTTTAATCTCAGAACGCTTAGTAGCAACAAATCTTGGAAATATCACCAAATAATTTCCCCGGTAAAACTAAAATTAGTCAATCAACTTTTCGTTTCATTACTTGAGATCATAACCTGAGTGGCTAGAGCAAAGGTTTCCTTTTTCAGACCATCCAAAGCTTAGTCTAAAAGACAACCTTGTTGTATATGTTCAGGTTAAGCGCAGTGGTGTAAATAATGAGGGCAGGGGGAAGCCATTGACCCTGGCCCGGGCCCTAGAATTAGGGGGCCTGTGAAAATATATCATTTTACCGTAGTATAGAAACCCGTTACGCCACTGGTTAAGCGACCCTTGTAACATCATATTAAGTATAAGCGGCCATTGTTAGACCAAGCTTGTATACACCTTAAGGTATAAAAGTTTAGGTTAACCGACTATTGTTTGGCCAGGGTGTTGTACACCTTAATGTTTACTCGTTTAAGTTATGCGACCAGTTCAACACCAAGCTAGCTTGAACTAAACTTTGGTGTACAAACATTGAGGTTAAATTGACCGTTGAGCTTCGTACCTGTGTACATAGCTGCATACAATTAAGTTGATAAGAATATTTGATGAATTAACGTGATATACTTTCTTTCACCATAACTATCCTATGGGTCTATTTAAGTGTCGCGTGAAGAAAAAAAAAAACTATATATAGCTCAATAAAACGTGTGTAGCTACATGTACAGTCGCTCATATCAATACTTTTTTGAAATTATTTTCTGAAAGCAGTATATGGAACATCTATTATTAAGTTTTTTTTACATATTTTCCTTTATGGCGTATTAAAGAGGATAGGACGTTAATTTTTTTTTGTATCTTGAATCAGGTTTGTACCTGATGATTTTTTCAATTTTGGTTAGATTGGTGAATGAAATCTTGGTGATATTTTTCTTTAAAAAGCATGTACAAAATTTATTTGTAAGTATTAAATCACCCAGGGTCCCGTGGAAGCGCCCTTTATATAACCGCCTCTCGATATACACGTTCATTACGGTACGTTTGATACACAAGTACAAAGCTTTTTGAGTATTGAAGATTGATTGCTCCAAAAATTAAACTAATAAATGACAGGTACAATTTTGAACTTGTGATTGTAATTGTAGAAATTGGAGGTAAGTTTTATTTTATTCCTCGCATCAAAGAGCACCTTTTTTAAGCGCTTGCAGTGCATCAATCATATATAAAATAGTATTAATAAGCGAGACAAAGTAGTAAGTTTCCCATCGAAAATTGTTTTCAGTTTTTTCCTAATCCAGAATTCCGTTCAATATATTTACAAGTAGATATGGAAGCTATTTTTAACATTATTAATATCAAGTAATAATTTTCAACATTATCGGTATCAATTGATATTATATAATATTATTAATATCAAATACATTGCAAGATTATATCTTTAGGCACAACTAAATTTCTAGTTTCGTGGTCTGCGGCAGTTTAGCCATAGTATGAAAGATAAGACGAAACCCCGACTGGCCCGGGCCTTCGTAAAACTAGGTCCACTTTGTCAGTATAATTAAGCTTAAAAGGAGTTAAAATGTTTACTTAACGTGAACTAATACACACGCTACTTTTGGAACAGAATGATCTTGGATGTGCTCTATCTGTCAGTGGCAAACAGAGCACGTGCCATTGTCTAAAAGGCGGATTTTAAAATGAAGATTATTATGTTATTATTTTTACTATTTGCTATTCAATATTTTTGAGAAAATAATGGGCATTTTGTCGTTTTCCTTTGGTCTGTGTTGAATGATTTTTGCCCCTTCAAGCAAATGTCGCAGGTACTACACAACACTGCTACACAATCCTGATTCCAATACACATCTGCAACCCCGACTCTTACAGGTTTTAATGGTTAATCGTCGTACTAACGTGTTTAAAGCTATTTTCATTCGAATAGTCCAACAAGTTAAGGATTGGTTAACTTACATTTACTGATACCTTTAGATATTAATTTCAAATGAAGAAGAATATTCCCTGTGAAGGTTCCGAGTGTGTTCTTTCGCTATTTTGTTTGAAAAGTGGTTTCTTTAAATACTGATTTTACAAATACTGATGGCTCAATAAAATATCAGACTCAGTTACTCAATTAAGATCAACTTTAAACTTCGCCCTACTTATCGTGCCATCAATTCTAAAAACAACAAGATAATTATAGATAAACGATAATCAGTTAAGAGGCTTAGGTCACATTTTACAAAAGTGGAAGATTAAGCCCGAACGATAAAGGAAGAAAGGTAATATCTGGCAATCAGCCTATTAGGTTTTAGTTTGTTTAAGTGTAGATATAACAAACAATGAAGCAATTACTTCATATGAATATAGGTCTACAGTCCGGCAGCATGCCTATTAATTGGAACATAAGTGTTCCTATTAATGGCAACAATTTGTGACATGTAAGCCGCCATTTTGTAATATTTCCCATGATCCTTATGCAATGCTACATACTTTGGTTTAGAATTTAAGATACGTATGGGGAAAATACCTTTGCTAAGGAAAACTTAAAACTTATGAACATACCTACATTACTGTCATGGTTAAAACTTTTCCACTCCCATTTGATATGTTCACCACGCTGTTTTTGAAATATTAGATAAAATAGACAATAGAGCTAGGCTTTTAGGCTCGAAACGGCCATTTAAAAAAATCAAATGCTTTTCAACACAACCTTTTTCTAATCTGAGCAATATGGCTGCATAACTTCAGTATTCTCGTGTGTTATAAATGTTCCTATTAATAGGCATGCTTCCGGACTGGTCTAAGAGGTGTACGGGGACGCCAAGTGGACAACTTAAAACAGAGAGACAAGAACGATGTGACAATGGAGATGTTGTCGTCATTCGATACTTTTGAATACCAAATGTGGTCAAATTTGGTATTGGCTTTACACGTTTGGCACCTTAATCAAATTAATTTATAATTTATGCTAAGGTCAGTTTTAAACACTTAATTTCAAAAAAATGGTTTGCAACTGGTTATTAGTGTTTTCTTTCAAACTTTTGCTGTTTAATTTGGAAATTTGGTACCAAAAGTTGCAATTTGGTACCATTATGAAGGTTAAGTGGTACCAAACAACCAAATTGCATATTTCAACTCTGGATGTTTGTTTGTTTGTTGTAATTTGTATCCATCATGCATCTCAGTAAAACAAAACTTAGATAATATACAATATACAAATAGTAAACAAAATGAATGGACATTTGCAATTCAAAACAAAATGAATAGAAATGGAGAGAAGAAGTTTAAAATTGGACTTTTGTGATTCTCTCTCTCTTAAAATAATACATTCAAATACTTAACAGAGCAATAAATGTGCTGTACACATAAACCTATACAATAAAGAACAACGTATGAAATACAGAAAAAAATCAGTAATTTGTAATTTTCAAACATTTCAATTTTTTTTTTAAATATATGTATACTTTTACACTTTTTAAATTCCAAATTAAGCCAATTACATATCTTAACCCAATAAACTGAAAAATACATCGCTCTCAATGTAGTTCGCACAGAAACTTGTTGGAAATTGTTCCTTTGACCTGCCCCTGGAGATATCCTCATTTTCAATAAATAATTCATGCAAATTTGAAGGTAATAGATTGTTTGGGGCTTTCAACATAATCAAGGCAGTCTTAAAATTAATGAGATCTTCTAATTCCAAAGCTTTCATATCAATGAAAAATGCATTTGTATGCCAATACGGACGCATACAATAATGTGGAATGCCTGGGTGGTTTACCTTAAGAGCAAGATACGTTTCGTGGAGAAAAACAAATCATTTAACCTATTCATATAAAAAGTGTTTTGGGTATGACAACCAGTATTTCAATTGCCAGAAACATTAGCCGTGATCAAATTTTATATTTTTCTGTTAGAATAGTTTATTTAAATCGCTTTGCTAAATTGTACTGCACGCACCCCATATTGAAGACATTTTTAAAGGACTACCTATACATTTTGCGTCCTTTTCTTACATGGTGAATAAAACCTGGTTTGTTTCACTTCCAGCAAATGTATACTGATGAAATAATATTTGTGGTTTCCTTTAAAATCCGTTGGTATGAAAAGTTAGAAAATAAATTCCAGATTTTTCACAGTTTATTATAGGTCTCATTATAAAATCAAATACGTAAAATGAACGGCAACTAAATTTAAATTAACATGGTGCGCAATATATCAACTTTTTGCCATTGACATGAAAAGGCGCCCTCAGTAGCAATTGTAAAGCTTTTAACAGTTTTAATCATTAACAGTCATACAGAATTTACATGTTTGTTATAATGCCCTTATGATCCGCATGCTTCACAATATAGAATATGATGTCATTTTGTTTATTTTCAGCTCGTAGCTTTTCTGGATATCAATTCTGGAGTGGGACTTGAGACCCACAAAGAACTGGCTGCAAAATACGGCGAAAAAAGGGTTAGGTTCTACCAGTGTGACGTCACAAAAAATGAAGCTGTTGAAGGTCAGTGGCATAATGACAATCTAACACAATAGAGCACGGTGTGAATTGCCTTCATACTCACGAGTGGATTAAACAAAATCTCCTCCATTTTTACTCCCCCTCGTCGTTTAAGTTGGATTTTTAATAAGCATTTCAAGATCAGTAAAGAGAATAGTCAATGCATATATTTCTTGACGCTTCGACCCGCCGGCTTGTTCCTCATTCTGAGGTCACCCTTTCTCCTCCACAAAATGTGGATTAAATTGTTAATTTTCAAGACAACATTTTAAAACTTGCCCGCCTTTTGAAAAATTACAACCAATAAGCAATCTATAACACCATTACGTTATCGAGCTGCTGTAACACCTTATCATGAATTAACCATCTTTGTGTATTATACAATTAGTGATTCTTTACGGTCGCAAACGGAAATTTCAGTCACCAATTAAGCGAATCAGCAAGATATTCATTATTTCACAGGCACCATAGCAAAATGTTAGTATACCGATTAGCAGTGCACTATATCAACACATGCAAAACCAATTGTTTACTCTCCGGTTAATGAAATTAAACACGTTATGAGAAAGAGCATTGTTTATATTTGGTCGTTACTCTCGGGAAGTGGGATGGGACAAGTTCCCAATGCATTGTTTGCGTTAAAATGCATGGATTTAGGGCAATCTGGGAGAAGCCCTCGATCAAGGTTTACTTCTCTAAAATAGCAAGCACCTTGCTAATTTGTACGGCAAAATTGAAGCACTAGCATAAAATGAACATATGTATCACATGTAATTTTGGTAATATAATAGACTACTTTCGTATAATATTGATGCCAAATTTGAAGAAACTATCCATGAAATGAATTGAAATTGTATTTCAATTTTAAGATACTATTTCCCGCCAAAATTAACCGTTACAATTTTGAATTTCTCATAATGTCTACAAATTGGACTGGTAAACCTAAAAACTGGTCTGGATGACCTTTGAGGACCATCATGATATCTGATTTAAGGCAAGTTTAACGGACCACATACATCTATACTATTGCACATTTAAGATTTTATTTTCGTATACATTAACAATCTATGTCAGGCTCGTATTGTATCATTGAAAATCTTCATCAATGGCGCCTCCATAGCCTACACAATCCCTAGATCGAGTGTATATGTCAAACCCCTGTTTGAGGGCATTTTACCGACTGTGGAGTGCATCTTTATTGAAACGTGAAGCTTTTGGAGAAAGATTCTAAGCCCAGTCCACCCACTTAACTTATGACGATTAAGGTCATTATAAGCTTATTCCCAAAGCTATGTTCATAATCAAATGTAATCTTTATCATTAGACGTTTTCAATGGAAAATCTAGTCTGATTCTTCGTAACTCCTCTTGAAGATGTATGTTGTGTTTGTAATTACACATAAACATATGTGGGAAAACAAAAGTTTCCACTTGTTACATGTGAAATCTTATAAAATTGGAGTAAATTTCAGAGAATGTCATATGTATTTGACACGTGTTACAAAATGTGACCATCATGTTATACAGTGTGGCCCAATCTGTGGTAGACATTGAGACAAGTTGAGGCCAACGTGGTAGATTATTTTTTTTATTCATTTTACACATTTATAGAAGGATAGTACTTAACATGTCCCTACTTTCCTTCATTTTAAGCTTCATTTAAAAGGGTATTTGACGCGTACAAGCAGCTTGATATTGTGTGCAATAATGCAGGAGTTGGTCAGCTACCAGACTGGAAGAAGACTTTGGAAATTAACTTGGTAATTATCATAAATATATTGCGCACAGATTGGTTTTACCGTTTGATTTGAGTTATTTTTACGCGTATGGGAAAAGGAATGTCTTAGCGAAATGGTTTTGATATAACAACTCATGAAATAATAATATAACATCGATGAAACGTATAGTCTCACCTAATTAACTACACCATATATGATATAGGCAACGCAGGGTAACCATGAGAGCGGTAACTCCGTTCATCTTTGTTAGTTTTGTAAGATTGACAGGGGGAATTAAGGCAGGAACCTTAAGTTATGGGTCCAGTAGAGGATAAATCTATATTGTGGATTTGTGAACATGATAACGTCTCGATAATTTTTTTTTTTTACCTTAGTTCGGCGTTATACATTGCACCCTGACCGCTCAAAGTTTGATGCTCAAGAACCAATCTGAAGGAGGCGTTGTTGTAAATGTTGCGTCAGCAGCAGGTGCGTGTGTTCAATTCGTCAGTTATTATAGTACATAACCTGTAGAGGTCAGATATTGCGTACAATGCGTAAAGTACGTACTAAATTAGAAAATCTCCACAACTGGATGTGACGTGAAATGATATAAACATCGCGATTTTTCGAATTTTACTATGACGTGATTCCCTCTTTAAAAAAAAAAAAACCGTCTTTAAAAAATCTCAGTAGGGAGGGGGAAAATATTAATATTGATATTTTGGTAAAGGCCTATGACAAGAGTATTTTGCATATTGTGTGTATCTTAGGGCATAATAACGTAGCAGATTAGGACCACCCATCATTTTAATCCATCCAATAAAATTTCGCCAGTTTCGAAGCAGTACATTATTTGAACGATCAATCTCCAGACATGATGTATTCTTCAGCAAAATGTAAATTCAGAAGACAGAGGCACCCGCAAAGGTTAGTTATAAATTGGCGTGGCATAATAGTTATTGTTTTCCCCCACCATGGCTTCCATACCATAGGTATATAATGATAGAAGAGAAGGGGGTTCTGTCTAAACGCACCTGTGTGGGCCATGAGTAGTTTCCCACTATTAATTCCATACCATAGGCATATAATGACAGAGGAGAGTGGGGGTTCGGTCTTAACGCACCTGTGTGGGCCATGAGTAGTTCCCCACCATGGATTCCATACTATAGGCATATAACGATATTGGCGGGTGGGGGCTCTGTCTAAACGCACTTGTGTGGGCCATGAGTAGTTCCCCACCATGGATTCCATACTATAGGTATATAACGATAGAGGAAGGTGGGGGTTCCGTCTAAACGCACCTGTGTGGGTCATGAGTAGTTCCCCACCATGGATTCCATACTATAGGCATATAACGATAGAGGAAGGTGGGGGTTCCGTCTAAACGCACCTGTGTGGGCCATGAGTAGTTCCCCACCATGGATTTCATACCATAGGCATATAACGATAGAGGAGGGTGGGCTTCTGTCTAAACGCACCTGTGTGGGCCATTAGTAGTTCCCCACCATGGATTCCATACTATAGGCACATAACGATAGAGGAGAGTGGGGGCTCTGTCTAAACGCACCTGTGTGGGCCATGAGTAGTTCCCCACCATGGATTCCATACCGTAGGTATATAACAACAGAGGAAGGTGGCGCTCTGTCTAAACGCACCTGTGTGGGCCACGAGTAAGTTAATACCAATACTTCAAATGTTTAAAAACTCAAAATATATCAACTTATGTACAATTTTATCGTCAAATCAGTTTTCGTCTTTTTCATCTGCAAAAGTTTCTTACTGTATAGAAATAGATGTTTTTCAGTCCCAATAGTGTGTTAAGTGTGAATAGAAATAGATGTTTTTCAGTTCCAACAGTGTGTTAAGTGTGAATAGAAATAGATGTTTTCCAGTTCCAATAGTGTGTTAAGTGTGAATAGAAATAGATGTTTTTTCAGTTTCAATAGTGTGTTAAGTGTGAATAAAAATATATATTTATCAGTTCCACTAGTGTGTTAAGTGTGAATAGAAATATATGTTTTGCAGTTCCAATAGTGTGTTAAGTGAGCTAAATGCAAGGGATGTTTCAGAAATGTCCGCTTGTTAGTATGTTCAAAATGTCATGATTGAGTGATTAAACTTGTTTATGTTGATCATTGAAGCGGCGGAAATTTCTGTGTAGAATTTTTCAAGAGACTCACCTTCAAAAATAACTAAAATTCAAGGAACAATCAATTTACAACCAAACTTAGTTGAATTATTTAGTTGAATTGTGTTTCAAAAGCCTTCTTTTTTTTACTTAGGAGAGGATTTTCCACTACAGCGTACAGCTTACACCTGTCTAAAGGTATAATGCATATAACTTAAAATATTTAACTTTTCATTTCTCTACAGGTTTATTTCCTTTCAACGTAGAACCCGTGTACGTTGCATCAAAACACGGTGTTGTTGGTTTTACAAAGAGCATGGTAAGTTTCGCATATTTAAAACATGCGCTTCTTCCATGAGCTTGTTCCGTTATGTTAATTACTCACTGAGAAATATCATAGCACAGGTATTGGATGACTATCTGTGCAATTGCGTGGTCTATCACATCTCGTAATCCACAATAATAACTCTACTAGATTCTATTATCGGTTTATTTCATCATCAAGTTAGTGTGAATACTTAGCTTACTGTATTTTATTATACTAAAGTCTATGGACACTGTGTAATGTTATTTTGTCTAATGACATGATCCGAGTTCTTCCTAAAAATGTGTTCCATGACGTCCTCTCTTTTGTCTGCACACACAGGCCTATGTGCCAGAATTGATTGCAAAACACATCAGGATGAACACATTGTGCCCATGTTTCGTTGACACCGCCCTCTTTCGTGGAATGAAGGAACAAGCTAAAGCTCATCTGGAATACAAAGCATTGCTAGATGCTGTTGTTTGCTTACCGTAAGTTTTCTAAGGAAAATGCCACAGTTACAGACTTTTACCAATCTGAATCGGAAATTTCCGGAAGAAAAAAAATCTACTTAAAGTTATATGTCCGAAATTGACGTGTCCATAATGGACCAACTGTATATTGGGGGAAACACATAGGCCAATCAAAATACTGGTGCATTTTTGGCCGTCTGTACAATTACGCACGGTATGGGACCATGCGTATAAAAAATGCGTTCAAATGCTCAACATACATACGTTATTCCTGAAGGTAATACGCGCACGTTAATGCAGCTGATTAGTTGGGTAACATTGGGAACAAGTTTCGGAGAAATCACGTTTGACTAAAATCTATTTAAATAGGTTTATAACAACTCAGGCAGCCAAAAAAGCATGCACATTGACTATTTTTGACTTATGCCACCAAATATCTGAAGATGGAGGACTTAAAGGATTGTGATCTTATGATTTTTTTCCACCCACATTCATTGTAGATGTAAAAAAAACGTTCGTGAGTCATGATATAAAAACAAAATGTGTTATTTCCTTTTATTCTGCAGTTTTGTTTTTTTGAATTGGACTGTGCTTGCATCCTAGATACGAATAAATATTCAAGTGCAATTTCTAAAGGTTATTTGAAACGTCTTAGTTGTGGTTTATTGTGTAAAAACAAAGTGTTTCGCCGAAGAATAAAGTCACAGAACTGAGACACACTGCCTTCTTGAATTGTGTCAATACAAAATAAATTTTATGACAAAAATTAAGATCACCGTTAAATAATTTGCATACACTGAAAGGTTTGGCAGACACTCCAGGCCAAGAATAAAGACAAAGATAATCAAATTTATTATCACAACAAATAAAACACCATTTTTATCTAATGTTTGATAAGTGTTTAATGAGTAAAGTTTGGCTCACCAGTGATTAATATAAAATTTAAAGCAGATGTTAATACATAAAATTTAAAAAAAATATATATTTGATGACAAGAAAAGTTTGACGTACCAGTAGAAAATGGAAAGTGCTTAAAATTCTTGTGAAGTAATCTTTAATTACGTTTAATTAACTATCAATAAAGCTTCTTCGCGCAACCGACATAGTAACATAGGCTCAGTTTGGAATTCCTATAAACGATTGTAACCCGACATTCAAAATTAAGGCTTTCAACTTGATATTGGGAAAAATGTGTATTTGGATAGTAAATTATAACGAATGGATTTATCAATTCCCACAAGAGGGTTCGATATGGTCGATATATACACTCTTAGAAAAAAAAAGCTTCTAGAGACAAGAAGGTTTCAAATACGTAACAAGCTGGAACCTTTTTGTCTTAAATAACTCTTAGAAATAATTCTTGAAGAACGGGAGATGGTTCCAAATACGTGACAAGTTGGAAGCTTTTTGTCTTAAGTAACTTTTAGAAATAATCCTTGAAGAACGAGAGATGGTACCAAATACGTGACAAACTAGAACCTTTTTTCTGAGAGTGTAGTACGTTTTACTATTTTCTGCCTCTATTTTCCGTACCATAAGGATATCCTGAAAAGAAGAACCTGGCAATCAATTGTATGGGTTGTCTATTAGACCATACCAATAGTTTCTCGATCCCCGTTCCAAGTAACTACGGGAATGTCAGCGAGTTAAAGGTCTATCGATATATACATACTTATATTATGTTTCTTAAAGTAATACAGTCTAACCAAATTTGTGTTTGACTATTTAATATAGAGCTGTATTATCTGGGGTATAGCAGATCAGCAATTATTTTATGCTGAATTTGTGATGTACGATTTTGCAAAAAGCCCCAAATCTTCGTGTAATTTTTATAATTTATTTCTTATTGTAATTTTTATGATGTATTTCTTACAACTCTGTCACTAAAAATGATGTAAAGGTATACTCCCGTTGTAATGTTATTTAGGTATATAAAGACTCCAAATAAATTGGCCAAAATTTACACTACTTAGAAAAACAATAATGGATATTTGAAAATAAAATAATTTGAACAAAAATACCTAGGTCGGCACGTAATGAATAACACACATATACATAATGGTGCCTGAGATCACGAAAAACTGTAAAATATTAAATTGATAATTAATTTTTATCATATTCCTAGTAACCGCATACTTTAAAAGTATATGGACAAGTATACATATATTTATGATTAAAGAATAACACAAAACAGCTTCTATTTTCAAAATGATTTCTATTTTCAAAATGGAGTGGAGTAATTTCTTCAAATTATCATTATACTCCTTTTGTGGTGCTTAATAAACTGTACCAGAATAGCAAGCAAACATTTTGTTAGCTATTCTGGTACTGAGTTTGTTAAGTACTAAAAAGAAGTATAATAGTAATGTGAAAGCTTTATTCCAGTCCATTTTAAAAATAAACGCTGTTACAAGTATTTTCCGAGTTACGACTTACCAAAGTTTGAGGAATGCTTAATGACTGCAGAGGTGGTGATTTATGAAAGAAAGGTCTGCTCCAAATCGTTAATGTATATTTTTAAAATTCTGATCTAAGTTTCTGGCACTGACAGTCATTAGACTGCTAAATTGTAATAGAGGGTTAGTTGGACGTTCAACGTCTCTTGGTCAGATACTACTCCCATTCAAAGAACGGTGTTTACTAATTGAAACACAATAGGTTAATATAACAATGTTTATAGGTTTTCTTCTTTTAGTGGACACAAAATTACGATAAAAATGTATCATAAGAAAGGTCCAACTCTAAAATTGCTGTAGAATGGTCAGTTTTTAAGCGATTTTGATGAAATATTCTTTAATATTTAGAAGCTCCTTGCTTATAGCATATATTCTTCCAATTACGCTCCTGCTACCTGTCTACATATCTTTAAATAAATTACGTTAATAATGCCTCTACACCTCAATGTACCTTGAAATTATAGATTTTAATGATTTAATGTATCAGGTAAAGAATAAAACATTTCCAATGTTAAGAGTAAATTCGATATTCAGCAATTTAAATTCATGTTACTTTGTTTCGCAGGATTTCAAAAATTGTAGAGGGTTTTATGCAACTCGTAGAAAATGATAACCATACACATACTGTTCTGTTGGTTGCACCGACTGGAATTGAAGAGCATAAGTACGGATCTCCAGAGGAAGTCATAATTAAGTACAAACTTGTACAAGCGTAAAGAGGTTCATGTACATGAAATCAAAAGTTTAAAGGATTACTTCAGGGGTCATGCAAGTTCATCTTATATGAAAGGGGACCTCAAAAGAAACGAAATAGTGAAGAAAGCATTCCAAAATCTTATTCCGCTAAAGAGATATTTAAGTTTAAAGTTTGTTATCATTTGTAGAGAAACGACTGAAATCAGACTAGTTGTGATGTCATAGCCTCAGATTGCTCAAGTCTTTATGTATTCTATCATATTTTGTCCTATGTTTTTGTGGCTTATGAACCATGGGCTATGTCAAGAAAAGTAACAAATCTGAATCTAAGAAGGATATTTATAATATACCATCTGCAGAAAGTTTGAAGACAAATAATTTAGATAGTGAAAAATTAAATTTCTTTAAAATACATTGAGGAATCTTTGAGGAATCTTTGAGGAATCTGAGGCTGTGATGTCACAACTAGTCTGATTTCAGTTGTTCTACAGAAATGATACAAAATCTTAAACTTGAATATCACCTTAACGGAAGAAGATTAATGAATGCTTTCTTCACCATTTTGTTTCTCTTAAAGGCGTCTTTCATATAAGATTAATTTGCTTGACCCCTGAACTAATCCTTTAATAATAAATAGGTGGTATGCACTCATCTATACTGTATTAGTAATGTATATATTACTATATGGAATGTGTTTCACCATCAAATTAATATCATTAACATCAAGTTTAATACCAATTATTTGTAAAGAGCATGGTATAAAGTTCAAAAAGCTCAGTCTTTTTTTAACCTTTGCAATACATGTTGTACTAAGACATACTGTGTCTTTTCTTATAGCTTAAGCATCAATAATAGCTGCAATATCAACATGAATTGTCATTACATTGTTAACTCTTACAACCATTTGGTCATTTTGAGAATCGTAGGTTATTCTTTCTTGATTTTCCATCTATAACAATAAAGGTGTTGTGAATGTAAAAGAAGGAGCTTGGATGATGCTATGCCATGAGTGCAAAAACGGAAATTCGCCGATTTTAAATTGTTCATACTAAAATAGTAGGTCCTCAGTTTTCTGAAATCAAAGTTGAAAACATAAGAACAGCTTTTATTTTCAAAATGGATTTATATTGTCAAAATGGACTGAAAAAAAACCTTCACAATCCCAATATACTCCTTTTTGGTGCTTAAAAAACTATGTTCTCAAAATGTAACAAAAGTTGTGTTTGCTATTCTTGTATAGAGTTGATTAAATATCAAAAAAGAAGTATAATAGTAATGTGAAAGCTTTATTCCAGTCCATTTTAAAAATAAACGCTGTTACAAGTATTTTCCGAGTTACGACTTACCAAAGTTTGAGGAATGCTTAATGACTGCAGAGGTGGTGATTTATGAAAGAAAGGTCTGCTCCAAATCGTTAATGTATATTTTTAAAATTCTGATCTAAGTTTCTGGCACTGACAGTCATTAGACTGCTAAATTGTAATAGAGGGTTAGTTGGACGTTCAACGTCTCTTGGTCAGATACTACTCCCATTCAAAGAACGGTGTTTACTAATTGAAACACAATAGGTTAATATAACAATGTTTATAGGTTTTCTTCTTTTAGTGGACACAAAATTACGATAAAAATGTATCATAAGAAAGGTCCAACTCTAAAATTGCTGTAGAATGGTCAGTTTTAAGCGATTTTGATGAAATATTCTTTAATATTTAGAAGCTCCTTGCTTATAGCATATATTCTTCCAATTACGCTCCTGCTACCTGTCTACATATCTTTAAATAAATTACGTTAATAATGCCTCTACACCTCAATGTACCTTGAAATTATAGATTTTAATGATTTAATGTATCAGGTAAAGAATAAAACATTTCCAATGTTAAGAGTAAATTGATATTCAGCAATTTAAATTCATGTTACTTTGTTTCGCAGGATTTCAAAAATTGTAGAGGGTTTTATGCAACTCGTAGAAAATGATAACCATACACATACTGTTCTGTTGGTTGCACCGACTGGAATTGAAGAGCATAAGTACGGATCTCCAGAGGAAGTCATAATTAAGTACAAACTTGTACAAGCGTAAAGAGGTTCATGTACATGAAATCAAAAGTTTAAAGGATTACTTCAGGGGTCATGCAAGTTCATCTTATATGAAAGGGGACCTCAAAAGAAACGAAATAGTGAAGAAAGCATTCCAAAATCTTATTCCGCTAAAGAGATATTTAAGTTTAAAGTTTGTTATCATTTGTAGAGAAACGACTGAAATCAGACTAGTTGTGATGTCATAGCCTCAGATTGCTCAAGTCTTTATGTATTCTATCATATTTTGTCCTATGTTTTTGTGGCTTATGAACCATGGGCTATGTCAAGAAAAGTAACAAATCTGAATCTAAGAAGGATATTTATAATATACCATCTGCAGAAAGTTTGAAGACAAATAATTTAGATAGTGAAAAATTAAATTTCTTTAAAATACATTGAGGAATCTTTGAGGAATCTTTGAGGAATCTGAGGCTGTGATGTCACAACTAGTCTGATTTCAGTTGTTCTACAGAAATGATACAAAATCTTAAACTTGAATATCACCTTAACGGAAGAAGATTAATGAATGCTTTCTTCACCATTTTGTTTCTCTTAAAGGCGTCTTTCATATAAGATTAATTTGCTTGACCCCCTGAACTAATCCTTTAATAATAAATAGGTGGTATGCACTCATCTATACTGTATTAGTAATGTATATATTACTATATGGAATGTGTTTCACCATCAAATTAATATCATTAACATCAAGTTTAATACCAATTATTTGTAAAGAGCATGGTATAAAGTTCAAAAAGCTCAGTCTTTTTTTTTAACCTTTGCAATACATGTTGTACTAAGACATACTGTGTCTTTTCTTATAGCTTAAGCATCAATAATAGCTGCAATATCAACATGAATTGTCATTACAATGTTAACTCTTACAACCATTTGGTCATTTTGAGAATCGTAGGTTATTCTTTCTTGATTTTCCATCTATAACAATAAAGGTGTTGTGAATGTAAAAGAAGGAGCTTGGATGATGCTATGCCATGAGTGCAAAAACGGAAATTCGCCGATTTTAAATTGTTCATACTAAAATAGTAGGTCCTCAGTTTTCTGAAATCAAAGTTGAAAACATAAGAACAGCTTTTATTTTCAAAATGGATTTATATTGTCAAAATGGACTGAAAAAAAACCTTCACAATCCCAATATACTCCTTTTTGGTGCTTAAAAAACTATGTTCTCAAAATGTAACAAAAGTTGTGTTTGCTATTCTTGTATAGAGTTGATTAAATATCAAAAAAGGAGTATAATGGTAATGTGGGAGCTTTATTCCAGTCCATTTTGACAATAGAAATTCATTTTGAAAATAGTCAAGATTTGAACGATAGGAAAGAAGAGTATTTATGTGATTAAAAAAGAATGTATTTTTCCTAGAAAAAAATATTTTGGTTCTCCTTTAAGATATAAATTTGCGAAAAATGATTAAATATAAATATGTCTTTCATATGCTGATATATTATAATATATTTCAACTTATATATCAAAAAATGTAATAAAACTTAACAAATTAAACCCATGTTTTCTTCTTCTCTATACCTGTTAATTTTCAAAACAACTTTTGACCGGAAGGGGAGCACCATGCTAATCTGTTAAGTTTGTGAAATAAATGATACATAATGACTACGTGATGGATCCTACGAGTTCGATAGGAGGTCGTTTTCAAAACGTTCACAAAATTTAGGAATTGTTACCATTTTTGTTTAGAAACACTCGTTTCGACTGCACTCTCAAGCTTTCTGACAGGCTTGTACCAAAGATATGGCTATTCCGCAAGTATTTGATTACATACAGGGGTACCTCCTTGAGTATATGTTACGTTGTAAAGGTAAAAGGTGCACACAAAAAGGGACACCACAGAAGAAAAAAAATCCTATAAACATTAATAGTTTATACTTTTAGGCACATGCCAGGGAAAACATACGTAAGTCACCTTTGACCTGTTTTCAGTATTGACCCAAGGATATGGCCTCGTCGGGAAGTCGATGAACACTTGGTTAAAACACTCGCTTTTTCGAGAAATGTTCAGAGAACCAGGCCGCAGTGAGTGAAACTCCTGCAATCGGTACGGATCCCATCCAAAGGACGGCGAGCGCCACCCAGTCATTGGCCACTTTCCCCCAAAGTTTGGGTGGGGGAGAAGGTGTGATGCAGAATACAAACTTCTGCGCAGACTGCGCTTGATGTCAGCGTATCGTTCTGCATATCTGTGGAAAATTGTAGGTTAAATCGCTGAAAGACTCAAACATGTGACCTCCAGCATCTAGTGATAAGCTCTGCCGACTGACTAACCAGCCTCATTAATACTTTTGGGGAAAAACCTTTCAGTGGGTGAACAACATTTGATTTCGACAGTTGCTGAGACTTTTGCCCTTCGGCCCCTGCTCTGCCGTCTATTATGGCTTTAAGGCTGCACCTTTAAATATTGTGCATACATGACGTACTTATAAGTTGTCTTGAAAGGTGTCCTTTAACGTGGCTGCGCCGCCGTCATACACACCCGCCTCTTCATGTATATTGATGACAGACTCATTATTGTGAAATGTGCATTGTCGATGTTTTGATGCGGCTTTGGTATCTAAACGATTGCACGTTTTCTTTTAAATATGTATAACAAAGACAGCAATTTCTCTGAAAAGTATACCAAACATTGTGAGAAAAGCAAAGCTATCAAAATATCAAATATATAAATCTATCCGAAAAAACCCCAAATGTCCCACAAATATAGGACAAAATATTTGCCATATTATTTGTCATATCAGTTTCAATGTTTCAATTTGCTTTTCTACGTTACCGGAAAGACCAAACCATTGGCCAAAATCATATTCTTGGTATTCATTAAGATCCATGGAGGCCGCCATTTTGACTTGTGATAATGTTATTTCAATGGGATTTTTACTAAGAGCACGGTAGTGTTTGTGTAATTAACGTATGATGCATGTGCACGGTATCAGCGATGACTAAGCCAACACAGAATCGTGTGTCGAGAAGACTGTTCAAAAGGTCAACGACCTGTCAACGGAAGTCTTTTGTTATTTTATCACGAAGTCCACGGTGAAATTAAAAAGTTCGCGGTCAAATCTAATATGAATATTAATTTGATATCGGTTTTTTCTCTCAAAAATACCACCGCGTTCTCATTAAAGATCCCCATTGACTTAACGTGGCCATTAGTTAAAATGGCGGCCTGCGTGGATCGTGTAATGAATACGAAGCTCCACGTTTTGGTGTATTTACTATTACACCAAAAATCTAGGATTCTCCCGGATTGTCTAATAGCTTTAAACGGATTGTTTCGTGTGCAAAATTTGAAGAAGTTAAATAATTCCAGGTAAAAAATTTGCTTAACAATCTCTGGGAGGGTATTTATCGATTGAACACACACAGACCAAACAGAAATGAGCTAAAAAAAATCATAAACTACTTCTAAAATAACTTCAACTTCAACTTTAAAAAAAATGGTCTGACTTTTAGTCATGATTCAAAGACAAAAACAACTTGATGACTGGCACGCAAGATCATTCATCGAGATTAGAAATGTTCGATACATTATAAACTATCAAAAGTTCAGAAGTTATAAAAAACGGCAATGCTTTACAAAAACAATAGCAAGGGGATCGCTTATCAATTTGATTCGCAGAGAGCAGCGTCGTGTATTAGTTCATATTCATGGAATATGAATTTTGGGTCAATGCGTTCATCTCTAGGCAATTTTGTTCAATTTTGAGGATCTTTTTTTTTTTTTTAACCAAAATTTTAAATAATTTTCCAATTTTACCTCCCAACCGGGAAAGCCGGGAAGGTGAAATCCTCTGAAATCATATTTTTATTTTTATTTTTGCACAGTAAGAAAGTGTTAGTGGGATAAAAGGGGGGTAGAGAAGTGGAGGGAAGGGGGGGGGGGGTCTACACGGTTCCTGTGTAAAAAAGATTTGGACAGAGTACACTTTGGCATCACGCTGTACTTTTGAAACCCCTATCACCACCCCCTCCCACCACACACACACCACTCACATAAACATATACTTTATAGATGCTGGCTACGCCAATGAATGCAACATATACGTTTATCGCCTTGTGATTAAATTGTTCAGAAAAATACCTATTGAATACTCACATAACATAGACCCATTTCACCACTACCATGTCTCGTATCAACATCAACATACCGAAATCAGATCTAAGAGGTTTAACGTCTCGTGGAATATCAATGTAAATACAATCACAAACATTATAAAAACCGGTTGCCGAACACTGGTTGAAGACCCACGGGCTGACGGGCGATTAAACCTGTGACGCTGACGCATGATAAGCTGAAGTATTGACTGCTAAACCAAGGATGCTGGGAATGTCTGCATTTCTGACATGTGTTACTCTTTCTTCAATTAATCATCTCTATTTTGCTTTAATTAGTTTACTATAAGATTCAATCTATCAGACGAACACTGTCGGTGTGAGCCACTTTGATGTCAAGGCAAGCCAGATTAAAACAATTTGACGCATTTTGCACGGTCTATTTGTAAGATCAGTGTAATTCCTAAAATTTCCCTTTTTACCGGATTGATATAGGACGCACAGTGGATTATGAGGATTGTTCATTAATCAGTCCGGGAGCAGCCCGAAAAACTGGGTACTTTGAAATACCCACAAAATTAGGAACTTTTATGTATTACGTCATCGCATGAGCCTACATTTGAGCCTACATTTGACTAGCTCACACGAAACATAGGGTTTCTCATTTTCCGCTCTGGATTGTCCAAAATTCTACTGGATATCCTGAAATTTTGGAGACGGATAGTAAATAGATATTAAAAACGTTTTGCCGCGGTTTTTTTTATAAATTCATCGTCGCATTTTTTTAAAAATGAACAAAACAGACTACCAATAATCTATTTTCTTTATTTTCTCAAAAAGGCGACAGTGAATATCAAAAAACAGCGGCAAAAAGTGTTAAATATTTACTATCCGTGTCCAAAATTTCAGGTTATTCATTGAAATTGTGGACAATCCAGAGCTGAAAATGAGAAACCCCATATCTTTAGTGTGGGATAGTCAAATGTGTAGGCTCATGCAATAACGCAATACATAAAAGTACCCACTTTTTCAAGTTGCTTCCGAACTGTTAATGGTCGCTTTTATTACATTAAAAATCCTTATTTCTATAACTATTCTATTGATCCTTGATGTTTCCTCCCGTGTTGATTCAAGATCTCCTGATCGAGAGACATAATAGCTGTTCTCGTTAGTTGTATTCAGTGATTCCACAAGTGTATAAAAGATTTCCGAAAATGGACTCCTAAATTTCCCGAAATTACCCAAATTTAAGTAACTATGTCCCGAAATTGAAAAACCCTATTGAATTTACATGTAAATTCTATCTTCCTAAATTTCCTGTAATTTACTTCAAAACATCAAGATTTCCTGAATTTGGGGTAATTCCTTGCAAGTAGAAGCACTGGTTATAGTACGTTCTGGAAGTTTTCTCGCAGAAGCATGCGTTTTCCAACATTTTTCTTTCTTTACTTTACATCTATCAAGGACATCTGTTCTGCTTTCGCACACAATGTAGCACATCACAAATTGAGTGTAACACAGCCAGCTTAAAATGAGAACCCTCAGATAGTCAGAGAAAGGGCTTAGAAATATTTCGGGAGGTCCAATTTCGTGGAACATGAAGCTTTGAAGTTGAAAATCATGCAAATGGTAGAGAATGGATAGTTCTTAACAATGCATTTCCAAATTTGACAAAAATCAGAAAAAAAATTCCATTTGGAAATAATTTAACATGGATCTATACTAAGATTTGGGTCATTCGATAAGGGTGCACATCACCTTTTAGCTTCGACATAAATAAAGGGCCAAAACTTCAGGTGAACTCATATATTAAAATTACACCAATCTGAATGATATTATATATTAGCGTTTCTCTTCTCAGAAAAAATCACGAAATTAGAGCATTCGGTCTGACGTCATAATGTGTGCGCAATTGAGTTGTCGGTGAAAACAAACCCTATTCCCTATTGACACTAACGATAAAACGGGTAACTTTGGACAAGAATATTCTTTAATTCCCTGCCTCCTATGGATCACAGTTTGACTAATATCATAAAGAATATGAAGATCAACATGTGTGAAAGTTGTCAAAATATCTAATTCGACTGATTAAAAGGAAATAAGTACGTAAATTACAACAAAATCAGAAACCCTTATTGGTTAGATAGCGTGCGTAAAGAAAAAACTTTGATTACATGCCCGGATGATTGAATATTTCATTATCTAACATCTTTCATGTTTTGGTACGAAAAGGAACCTGAACCTGACTAATTTATCATAACTTTCAATGGGGCATATAATTAGCCTTCCGTGCTACCCAGGGCCAGATTTCGACATGTGGAGGCCCATGGGCAACTTCAGGAGTAGAGGCCCACACTTCTTTACATCCTAATGTCTTACCACTATAGCTTTGATTCTGTATTTTTCGTAAATTTTATCTGCTGTGATTTATACGCCGGTTATTGCTGGTCTGCAAATTGCAATACACAGACCAATTACGCATACGGTAAGTTTCACAAGCCACCACACGAAGGTTTTTGTAGTCATTATGACGTCACTCGACAAAAAAGTTAGGAAAATAAACTTTCACCATGACGTAAGCATTACATAAAATGCGCGCAATATAATTTTGATTGATGGCACGTGCCCACATCAGGTCAGCCCACATTTTCCCTTACAATTTTGTTCATGAAATATGTGGAGGCCCATGTTTGTGGAGGCCCATGGGCAACTGCCCACGTTGCCCATTGCTAATTTCGGCCCTGGTGCTACCAAAAAGACCTACCTACCAGACCTGATGGCCAAACACATTCCGATGACAAAATTGTGTCCGTGTTTCTTTGGCATAATCTGTTTTGTTTTTAAGAGAAAGAGGAAAGAAAAAGGAAGGGGAAAGGGGGTTACCAAGGATAACACTCGAGATGTTCCGGAATATAAATCACTGCTATTTTATTACCTATTGCCTTATTTTACTGCTCATTTGTTTTATTGCTTCAAGTTTATCTTATATTTTACCATGATATTTTAAGCTTGAATTGCGTATGAATCTTTCTAATATTTACATTTTACCTCAGATACGTTATGCTGTACCGGTTTGGTATCAGTTCCTACTTCCAAAGATCAAAGATCAGAAAAGAGTTTGAGCTTTCTTAAAACATTGTGCCAATATTTTTAGACTCGGATTATAAGAAAGAAATTTGAAAGACTTGCCCATATCATTGAAAAAGGGAACAGCACCCTCTGCAATCTGATCTGATGTCACTTTTTCAAAAGGCCAATTATAATTTAAGATTTAAGGCAATTACACCCAAGTTTAGAAATGTGCGTTACAAGAATTATCTTGTATATAGAGAGGCTCGTTTTATACAGGGAAGGCCTTTACAAAACTTACTCTAAATTGACACATTTTCTCAACGCTTTATCGTATATGTATTAGGTTAGAAATTTGTTTAGATATATATGTTTTATTTTTTCTCATTTTTATGTATCTTACATAAATTTGTATCTTTTGTAATATTTATACTGGATTTCTAATTAAGTAAACTAGATGTTATGGTTTGCAGAAAGTGTTTATTTAGGTTTCATAATGAGCAGCTAAAGCTTTTCGTACTTTAATGTCTTTCTACGTAAATTGATCAAAAGAGTTCGTGTTTATAGCTGAGCAGGTTAGTGTTTAGTCAATTTGGGTTGTGACTGATAAATGTTTTATAAGTTTTTAATTTATGCTGAATTTGTGATGTATGACTGGGACCGGCTTGGCACTTCAAAATCTTGACGAAATTATGTAAATTCAAAAATACTTGGTAATGTGATGTTGAGATGTCATACTTAGTTCTGACAAGCCGTGTACACTAGTCTCCCACAACTGTCACGCATTTGTTTCTTACATTCTCCTTTATTAAATAAAATTCACGTTTGACCATCTGACCATATATTAAGTTAAATTCATCAGAGCCATTGTGTTTATCCCGATTTCGATGGCGCAAGCGGATAAGAGCATATGACCCCAATGGACGGAACGCCAGTCCATCGCAGGTTAACTTCTCAGCAATATCGGTTCTCATTCTTACAGCCTGAGTAGCGCTGAGACATGTGGGATAAAATGCCTTGCTCAACTGCTCAAGGATACAACACAGTTGCTCGGCCGAGAATTTTCATTACAACATTTGCTCTTACAACCATTTGGTAAATTTGAGGTTGCGCCAAAATACAGTTATACATAGTTTTTCGTGATTTTCCTTATATTTCAAGAAAGGCAAGGTGGGTGTACAACAAAGAGCTTGAACGATAATGGGCAATGAGAGCATTCTGCCGAAATCAGAAATATCATATCATGATTGGCGAAAACCTTTTCGACATTTTGAGGTTAATCCATTACGCGTAAAACTTCCACACAAGCGGGTATAGGAGCTCGTATTCCTTTTTACAACATTCGCAGTAACTCCATCCTCATGCGTGGCATTCGACACGAAAGACTTCCGCCCCTACATCAGCGATGTTTGGTTTTTCCACATGTTACAAAATCGAACATCTCAGGGCCACCGAAAATATACGCATCACTGTTCTCACACTCCATACATACAGTATACAATTATACATACATACAGTGTACAATAATACTATACATATACTCTGTACGTGCAGAGTTTATTTCGGAAATCTTTTAAGAGGACACAGTGTGTACATTATTTAAGAAATATTTAGTGAGGGCGCTGCGAGTAGCAATGTCGTAGATGTTGGGGCACAATATTGGTATGAGCTTTCAAATTATCCAAATCCACATTCTATATTCTATTTCACTGTGATGTCATCGAAATGCAAACTTCTGAATGGTAGAGTCTGCATCCTCCGTATACTACTGAAGGCCATATATAAGGTCTGCAGGACCACGGGGCCACCATAACTCGACATAACCCGTAATGCCCATTGCTGTTTAAGCTACTCGAGTATGATGTGGGTTGAACGGATCAGCAGCATCCTATTGACACACTGCTGCTTTTGTGCATATGACGTGTTATTCATCAATTTCTTTTGTGGAACACTCAGCAAAACTCGTTATAAATCTAGAGGTCGGGAGTCGGCGGCGAAACAATTGAATCTTGATTGACAGACTGACATGCAAAACATATTCCATACAGGCAAAGGTGGCGAAATAACGGAGTCAACAGGGTATGCTTGCACCGCTTGCACTGGAATAAAGGTAAGACGTGACAGGAGGCAAAATCTTATCACATGTCTTACATTGAAATTCAACTTTACATTTAGTATGTATTTGACACAAAGCATATCATTTTTGTCTTGCTGCTGATTTGGGTCGCAATATTAACGTAAAACATGAAACTGCTTTGGTCGCCTATTCTAATATTACCTAAAGAATTTCAACATTTGTAACAAACCTCATTCATAAGGAACAGGTTGTTCTTACAACTATACACTTGCAAGCATTTTACACTTTACTGGAACTAAATACTCTTTTTCCTGATTCAGATCCTCATTAGAAATGTCACATAAAGAGAGTGCCCTCATTCTCTGTCGACTTGCCCTGAATTCCTTCCGCCAATCTACATACAGGCACCCGTTACAGGAAAATAAAGTTTTGATTATGCCAGACAGCTCGTTTCCCAAAAAAATATCCTGCATACACATTATTATTACAGTAATTTGATACGGTCGGCTACTTGAATTTCGTTTAGCGATAGTTCAATTACCTTTACTTTTCTCAATAAAGTTTCGTGTGCCAAATATCAAATAGGTGAAAAGTCAATTTTGTTTAACATTTTAGCCTGAACTCACACAGATCAAACACCAAAGAGCTTAAACACACATCACTTAAGAACTAAAATAGTCTTCAATATAATTGCACGTATACACCACCCTGAGTGAGAGAAGGAAGGGGGAGCACTTCCATATGTGAGGTATGTATACATGTGCCGCCCGAGCAGTTGTCTTTTTTCAGAATTTTCGTTGTGTGTGTATCAAAAATATAATCTCTTATACTGCTGGTCTCAACAAATTGCATATTTTCAAACTGCAGGTATAAAAAATGACCTATTTTCGTACTGCAAGTATCAAAAATTACTAATTTTTATATTGCAAGTATCAAAATCATATACTGTCATACTGCAATTACCAAAATAAAATCATACTGCAGTCCACTTTTTAAATAATGGACGGCACATACCTACCACTTTAGTATAAAAGTGCCCCCCCCCCCCTTCTTCCTCTTCTACTCCCAGGATACGCCATAATCATAACTCCTGAAGTAAAATACATAGTAATAAAAACAAAAATAGCCTGAAAGTAAAAGTGCACAGACGCTTTTTCGTTATTAATTGCACCATGGATCCACCTACAATTTTTCACAAAAGTTGACACCTTTTTTGTGGACGTTGACATCAAACAACACAGTTACTCTGCCTCCACTCCACACACATAATATCTTTTGTTTCTGAGCTCTTTTGCCAACGGACGTCCAGGGGCGTCATTAAGGTTCGACGACAGGGAGGGGGTGGGAATGCTGACATTATTACCCGACAAAAATCTATGATTTTTTCGACAAATAGTCGTAGATGCGTAGAAAGTGGGAATTGGGAAGCCCCCGGAGAGGCTTTCATCTTCCTGCACGGTTACATCTTGCCTTCACGGTTTGGAGGCAAAATTTATAAATTATTGAAATCAAATTGGTATAAATGTTAGTAAAATTGAAGAAGCTTTTCCCAAATTGAAGAAAACTCACAAAAGTTAATGAAAAATTTTCCGAAAAAGAAGGACATTGAAATTTTACACAAATTAAGAAAATCTTACAAAAACTAAAGAAAATTCCACAAAAAAAAGAAAATTTCACAAAAGTTAAAGACATTTTTTTGAAATTGAAGGACATTGAAGGGAAACTTTCCAAAATTGAAGTATATTGAAGGAAACATTCCAAAATTGTAGCCAATTTCCGGAAAAAATTGAAGAAAAATTCCTGAGATATTGAAGAAAATTTCCCAAAAATTTAGTGGAAATTGATATATCAGTGCAATTTTTCCGTTTGTAACAGAAAAAATTAGGGCTTCTTTCCACCTGAGCTGATGAGAGGTAAGCCTTTCTACAACACTACGCGTAACCAAAAGAAAACTGGGTTGACGTTCAACAACAATTCCATAACATCTGCAAACGCTGCGATACTCGCATTTTAATCAGTTAATGCGACAACGGACGCTTGTTTCATTTTTCAATAAACTCTCCAGTTTCTTTTCAAATCTAAATCATCACTTTTTAAGTGGTGTATCATAAATTGTCCTCTAAAACACTCTTAACAAGTTAATACTTGTCCGTTTGAAAATTTGGCATAATTCAAAAACTATCGTTTGAATAGTATACTGTAGTAGCCATCAGTTTTTGTGTGAGTGGGGGAGGGGGGATTGAACCCCCCCTTGAACTTGGTTTAAAATTAAAGTTTTTGATCCTAAGTTGTAAATTTTGGTTCATACTTTTGGCCCTCAAATTTTGTCTAAAAATTAAAGTTTCGATCGGAAATTTGAGTATTTTTGGAGTTCAAAATTCAAGATTCTTAAGTCCAAAAATGAAGATTGTCGGTTTACAAATTCAGAAATTTAAGATATTTGGTCCAAAATTGGATATTGTTGGTGAAAAATAGAATATTGTTGGTCAAATATTGAAGGTTTTTGGTCCAAAATTGAGAATTCAATGCACAATTCAACACAACCGGTGTGGTCGAACGTTGACAGGTTGGAGCGTTTTGAAGTGGAGCTAAACAGAAGATGTTAAATATTTAGTGGTGCCAATGTCTGTATAATACTAATTTCGTTTAAACAGAGTTTTGCCATAAAATGATACGGTTGATTCCTTCCTGACAAACCAGACCGAGCGAAGAAGAATCTACCGACAGGTGGCAGCCTAGATCATCTCCTCTGACGAGCAGACGAGACTTTATACCTCCCGAAAACTGGGAGAATGTTCCAGACAAACGGCATAAATTTCACGACAAACCGATTTGTTTTCCAAACAGCAATATATTCATTGGGAGGAAGTGGGAAGAGGATGCAATCAACACCCCATGGTGATGCTCCTGTGGACATCACTGTCGTGTGTGTAGAGCGTTGCTGGAAGGGGTAAATATATGGCCGCAAAAAAACTTATTTGTCGTTTTCTGAAAATTTGGTTTTTCTTTAATTTGCTTGGCCACTACAAATATTATTTGGCATTTTTTGATATCGTACTGTTTTGTTTTATGGCTCGTTGAGACTTGTTTGGCTGTAGAATTTCTTATTTGGCTTAATTCTGGCATTTCCTCAAAGACTTTGATCGAATATAAAACGAAATGTTCTGATGACGTTCAGACCACGTGGTATTTTGTATGTTGTGGAAGTTACGTAACAACATTTGTTTTTGCTCTTCAGTATATTTTAACGTCTCAGAAAACCTTCTTGCGCCATCAGTAGCCGGTCCCTTGGAGTTTTATTGGCATAATTACAGTTTGACTTTTTTCTAGATTTTTTTTTCCAAACTGATTTAGATTGTTTTCTTTGGATGATCTATCAATTTCCAACTCTGCTCAACACCACCTGAACGAAGTAGAGTATGCAATGGTTTCTTCGTATTTGTGTTTTGTCCTTCAACTCAAGTTTTATATATCCAGATATCTGAAGCTAACGCCCGAGATACTTAAACTTAACTGTTGAAACAGTCAGTTATGTTTATACACCAAGATAAATTTCAAACTTTGTTTGATAACGATATTATATATAGATATTACCTGTTTGAGTTAACTATGTAAGCAAAGATACAATTTATTGCCTTAAGCCTAAATAACATTTCACCTAGTAAGAATAGTATTCATCAAATGTGTGTTTTAATTGTGAATACAAAGTGAAGTAAACCTTTTACCTTAGGTTTGGATTAGCATTCAAGGTAAAATTTAAAATGTGCTTGTTAAAACGTGCTTGCTTAGTCGCATGTACTATTCTCCTAACAGTCACGAATTATTTACGGTTCCATAGACTTTATTATTTTAGATTGTTGGAGTTAAACGGTGTGTGAATGTTGAACAGGTATTTCATCATGGCAATAAACAGGCTCGGAGTCTCCTTTATGAGAAGGATAAGTTCATTTTGGAAGAGGTTCAGCGAAGAGCCACTAGACTTATTTCCGAAGTAAGGAATCTCTCTTATGAATCTAGGTTGCGACTTCTTGGTTTGACCACGCTTGTGTTGAGAAGAGTACGTGGCGATATGATTCAGGTTTTTAAGTTCCTATCTGGTAGTGATGCTTAGACTTACTGTTATTTCTTGCATGTGTCAGCAAATCCTCATGTGACACGTGGTAACAGTTTGAAGTTGAACAAACAGTTCTCACGGATAGATTTTCGGCGTTTAGCTTTTCGCAAAGAGTTGTTAATGAGTGGAATGGTTTTCCTGAATAGATAATTAGCTCTAATTCTGTTCACAATTTCAAAGTCAACATTGATAAGTTCTTTACTAACTCTGAGCGTCTTTGATTTTTTGTTGTGGTGGTGGTGGTGTTAGTTTGAGATTTGTATGGGGTGAATGACCCCTCTTAAACCGCAATCTTGTTATGTATGTAAAACAATCGGGTACACCGGGCCTTTGAAACCTGTCTTGGAATGCTCATTTTGCTAAATCATTCAAAAATGAGTCTGTTGCTTCATGGTATACAGTGCCGGATTTAGGCACAAGCTAACTAACACACCATGTAATGGTCAAATCTGACCATTTTTTTGGTTAGAGTGTATATTAAGAAAATACATTTGTCTTTTCTGTGGGCTTGTTTAACTTAGGGTCTTACCATTTCTTACTCCGGCTCTGGTGGTCCGTGGTGAGCTACACATTGAACAAGAAAAGGTTGTATTTTATTCAAACTTTGAGAGGCTTTGATTGAAAATCAGTACTCCGTAATTATAATTAAGTGTCACGGTGTGACATAATTCGAAGACGGAAGGGACGCAGAAACAAGACAAACCACGATCATGACTGTGTGAGCTAAAGAAAATTGTGAAACTCCTATTCTTAAATGTCCATGGTAAACGTTGATTTACGCCGGCAAGCTTTTTCTTCTTTCATATCACGAAAAAATCAATTACGCTTTGAAGTTTGCTATGCTTTTTTTCATATCAAAATAAATATAATCACGCGTTGAAGTTTGCTATGCATATTCTTGGTGCCGTAATGATGCTATGATGGTGTCATTACTATGGAAGTTTCACCAATCATAACGGCAACACTTTTTAGCAACATTTTTGACTATAAGAATAAGTCTCAAATGCTTTACGGCAACGGCAGCCTTGCTAAAATTATTCTCTAAATCTGTAAATTATAAATAATCTGTAAATAATCTAATCTTCCCAAATTTCGGCCACTGATGCGATCAGACCTTTTACGGCAACTCTAAACACATACGTAACTTGTAACACACATTTATCGCGCAACCAACCAAGATAGGCACCTGTGAGGGTAAGACGACATCCCTTCTGAAGATGATAAAAATACTGATCTTTTTATTTCTTTTTACGATATAGACCAGGATTTGTACGACAGAGTTGACATATTTGTACGCCCCCACAAGGAGGTATACATCAAAAATGGTTGACCTAAATATGTTTCCTAATTTACACCTAAATACCAAAACTTTTAACCTGAAGAAGAACTACAATCCTGGAGAAAAGTTTTTGGAAATTTATGTTAAAAGTTGCGAGTGCAAGTAACGTCCCAACATTGAAACGGGTGGATGGTGGAAGAGGATCAAGAATGTTGTCCTTGATTGTAAATAACGCAGACTATGTGGAAACATAACCCTGAGAGGGGACTCTAAAACGCATTTAAATTTACGCTATACAAGTAATGTATGTAGGCCTAGGCCTAAAAACCACACAAATAAAAAAACATTCTTTTTTCCTTAAAAATGGAATTCTAGACTAAGACTAACACGTTTCTTATATTCTTTATGTACGAGCCTTGGCATAACGTTTCTTAAAGTGATCAATTGATAAAGTCAATTTAAGTGTATACACTTAGCCATATTTGGTATAGCGCAGCTATTTACACTATACACATATTAGGCCATGTACCTTGGAACTCCCGGCTGTGTGTTTAATAAAGGATGTGCCGTGGCAATTTCAGATACTGCCCCCAATACACTGATACACTGACGCGAATCATTGGACAAATTCAACCGTAAATTGTTTTTTGCAAAGACAAACGTGTATCTGTTTAAAAGAACACACACACGACTTCAAAAGTCAAAGTTCTAGAAACTGACATCAAAAGTCAAATTTCTGAATTCTAAAGTCGTTTTCAAAGGCTAAAATACATTGCCAAATCATACCATACGTATGCAAACTTTAATCAATTTTAAAGTAAAGGTATCGGCTCATAAATAAATTCAGAAAGGGACGCCGTCGTGCTGATAACGTCACTTCCTGTTTTCAATTTTCCTTACTGAATGCGAGAAATTAGTTTAAATGTTATCGATAACACACGTAGGCTCCTATGTGCTGTCCGGCGAATATGTGATCAATAACATTTCAGATATGTCGCATTCATTAAGGAAGATATAAAACCAGAAGTGACATTATCAGCACGGAAGCGTTCGCGTCTGAATATATTTATGGGACGATACCTTTCCTTTAAATTCGACTGCTAAAATATAAACAGACACACAATATTTTGTAGGAAACACAATAATTGTTTTACTTACGAAATTTTATATAAACAATATTTTATCGATCAACAATGGTTCCTTGCTTTCTTTGAAACAGTTGGAACAAATACAATGCATATCATGCAGAAAATGTGCTAAAATCAAACGGCAATTTCTGAGGTAGTGGTAAATTATGAAAAAAGTGGACAGTGATTATCAAAGGTAAATTTTCACCCCCATCCCTTCTCTTTTAGGCTATGTGGAAACATATTAATGAGACGGGGCTCTAAAACGCATTTAAAGTTACGCTTTACAAGCAACGTATGTAGGCCTAGCCTAAAAACCAACAAAATAAATGGCATTCTTTCTTCATTAGAAATGAAATTCTAGACTGACACAAACATGCTTCTTATATTCTTTATATACGAACCTTGAAATAACTTTTCTTAAAGAGATCAATTGACACAGTCAATTTAAGTGTATACACTTTGGTATAGCACAGCTATTTACACTATACACATATTAGGCCATGTACCTTGGAACTCCCAGCTTTGTGTTTTAAAAGGTATGTGTCGTGGAAATACCACATACTGCCCCCAATACACTGATACACTGATACACTGACGCGAATCATTGGACAAATTTTACCGACGCTCATGTAATTTGCTTTGTGTAAAGGGAACGTGTATCGCCGAAATAGAACACACACACACGACTTCATAAGACAAAGTTCTAAACACTGACATGAAAAGTCAATATTTTGAATTTTAAGGTGGTTTTTAAAGGGCAAAATACATTGCCGCAATGAATGGCTTTGCGCAAAACCAAAAACATTTCAACCGGCCCTCAAATGGAGCAGGGCCGGTAGGAGTAAAAGTTATATATTTCTTTGTTTCTTAAACCACAAAACTGTATACAATTTTACCTCTCCAAGGCTCCTTTAAGATAACAGCTCCCACTGGTGTTACATGGTATTTTTAGTGACACACATCTGAATATAATAACAATCCTTTGTATATAAGTCACCGTAATCAATGCTGGCTTTGTTTGTCTTTGCTGCTGGGAAAAGGTGAACATAGACCTAATCATACCTCAATGTTGCGATGCAATGTTAATCTTGTGCAATGATATGGTTAATTTGTTTCTTGTAAATTGCAGGCCAAATTTTTAAGCAGTGCCTTTACTAATGCGCCAATCATATCGTACAAATGTAAACACACATCAATCTTAAAATCGACTGCTAAAATATAAGCCGACACACAATATTTTGTATGAGATGCAATAGTTGTTTTACCTTAGCAATTCTATATAAAAGATATTTTATCGTATCAGCAATGCTTCCTTGCTTTCTTACCGTGCGTAAGTTGAACAGTTTTGAAGCCTCAGGACATGCTTAGAAGGCCTGATTGAACCCTAAATTATAGAAATTTTATTTACCAAAGGTGCCGGCTTCGATTCCGGCCTCGTTGTGTACTTGAGAAAGACACTTTATTCTACTTGTTCCAAACCACTCAGCTCTAAAATGAGTACCAGCATTGCTGGGGAGTTAATCTGTGATGAACTGGCGTCCCGTCCAGGGGAAGTCATGTGCTCTCATCTGCTTGCGCCATTGAAATCGGGGATAATCACAAATTATATATATATATATATATATATATATATATATATATATATATATATATATAATATATATATATATATATATATATATATATATATATATATATATATATATATATATATATATATATATATATATATATATATATATATATATATATATATATATATATATATATATATATATATATATATATATATATATATATATATATATATATATATATATATATATATATATATATACATCTCTCTCTCTATATATTAATATATATATATATATATATATATATATATATATATATATATATATATATATATATATATATATATATATATATATATATATATATATATATATATATATATATATATATAGATATGTATCTATATACATATCTATATATATATATATATATATATATATATATATATATATATATATATATATACATACATATGTATATATATATATATATATATATATATATATATATATATATATATATATATATATATATATGTATATATAAGTATTTATATATATATATATATATATAGATAAATATATATATATATATATATATATTCATATATATATATATATGTATATATATATATATATATATATATATATATATATATATATATATATATATAAATATATATATATATATATATATATATATATATATATATATATATATATATATATATATATATATATATATATATATATATATATATATATAAATATATATATATATATATATATATATATATATATATATATATATATATATATATATATATATATATATATATATATATATATATATATATATATATATATATGTATAATTATCATTTTGATCTGTGATATGTATTATACGGTATGCAGTGTTTATGCTCCAAACTTTGATGATGTATCCTTTTTTAGAAGCACTTATGATCGATGATAATTTGCATGACTATTCTTCCGATAATAATATAATGGTAGCGACTTTAATCTTGTATTATATATCAGTAAAGACAAGAAAGGGGGTAATCCTGAAACCCATTTTAATGCTCGTTAAATACTGTTGAATTTAATGTTCGATTTTGATCTGATCGACGTCTGGAGAACCTTTTTCCAAACAATCACGGCATTACGTCATTTTCTGGTAAAGATAACAATACTTGTCGCCGTTTGGACTGTTTTCTTATCACCCCTTGGGTCCTGCATTCAATGCGTGATATTTATGTTGTCCCCAACCTTCGATCAGACCACGCTGCTGTCACATTGGAAATTGTTTTGTCAAAGGAGTCAAGAGGTAAAGGTTATTCGAGATTAGATACCTCTCTGTACATAAGTAAAATAACAAATGTTATCAGCAATGTTCGTATATCTCATGATAATGAGAATTATAGCCTTCTCTTAAAACTTATCAAATTTAATATTAGGCCAGATAGCATAAAATACGCTCGTAAAAAAAACTCGTGTTAAAAGGGTGTACGAAAATAAAGTGACGTTAGAAATTAGTAATCTGGAAAGTATTTATATTTCTATGCCCAAGCTGGCTAATAGAGAGCGTCTTGATTCAGCTAAAGGTAAGCTTTATGTTATTTATGATAGAAGGGTGAAAAGGATCACGGTTCGTTCGCGGGCCAGGTGGATGGTGAAAGGAGTACTCGCTACTTTATTAATCTCGAGAAACGGAACCGTAGTTATAATACTATTCATTCTTTAATTCTTGATGGCGGTCATGTCATCTCTAGTTCCAGTGATATTCTGAGCGCAGAAATTATTTTTTACAGCGCCCATTATTATTCAAACTCCCCTTGCCCCAATGATATTAATGCTTATTTTATCTGTCTTCCTTACTTTGATAAGCTTAATGACGAAGAGCGCGGCCGTTCTGAGGGCATGCTTTTTATAAAAGAGTGTTAAAAATGTTCTTTTTACCATGTCTAAGAATAAATCCCCGGGTACTGACGGCATTCCTGCCGAGTTTTATCAGGTGGTTTGGGATGATCTGGGAGACGTCTTAGTCGGGTCTTTGAGTTTTGCTTTCTTTTGTGGTCATGTCTCACACGAGCAGGGTAGGGGTTAATTTCTTTGTTGCCCAAACCAGATAAGGATTTAGCCAATATTGAAAAGTGGAGGCCCATCTCTCTAATAAGTACTGACTATAAGTAGTTGAACGTATTAAAGGGGTCTTAAACCATTTATTACATCCAGACCAAACAGGTTTTATTAAAAGGCGATTCATAAGGGAACGTATTTGCACGCATTACATAACTCGCCCCTTAAACATAACTCCTCCTGACTTTCTGTGCCTGTGGCATTTCAGTAACCGCATGTGGCGGTTTGCAATTTCCAGTTTGTTTCCAAATTATTCCACTTCGCGTTTTAACCAAATTTGCACTCTAATGGTGTGAAACATGTGAATTTTGTTTTATTTGGACAAATTGTTGGATAATTTAACATCGAAATTGACGCTATATTTCGTATTTCCACGTAAATTCATTTTGAAGTTAAGAAATATCAAGAGCAGCATTCCAACAATAAAACTTCCTCCCCGTATAACGGCGAAACGAGGGAAGTTCTTATTTAAATAACATCAATATGTGCTATGTGGAGTTTTAGGCATAACAAAACTTCTAAAGTGTATTTCTTGTGTATTCATAAGTAACCAACGTATAATTTTATTGAGTCATATTGAAAGAAGCATGTGTTTGCTTAACGTAAGTATGCTCGATGGTGCATAACTCCTGAACTCGAGACACAAAGAGTCCTTAGGCGTATATTGCACTAATGAATGGAAATGACGTTAACCGCAGGAATGTTTATCAAAAAAGTGTCAAGGAGCAGGTTACGCTAATGTTCGGCAAGATTTTGAAAGTCACTCAGAATTACGCTGCTGAAAATGGTGCTATTTTTACGACTTCTGCACCAAATGAAATATTTAAACCAGTTTACAGGGTGTAAATGATCCAAGTAAGAACTCCTTGGTGTTCGTATATTAAGTTTTTATAAAATTACAGTATTTTTTGTTGAGTTGTCTCAACTACCTGTGTGGCCGAATAATTGCGTAATACCTGTACAACTCGTTGAAAGACTTTCCCCCGAACGGGATGAAAATGACACTGGCAGTGTTATCCCGTCCATATTTCAAGGGGCGCTTTCTTCAAATGCGGGTTTTCGATGCTATTGAGTTCACTGACAAGTATGCCATCCCTGGTTTTCTATTGTTTCTTAATTTTTGTAAAGCATTTGATATGCTCGAATGGTCCTTCATTGACTTATACTCTTCAAGCTTTTAAGTTTGGTAATGACGTCAGGCGCTGGTATCGTGCCTTAGAGAGAGAGTTGAACACACAATTACAATGACGGGGTCGTCGCCTGCGTATTCGGTTATGATAGTACAAATGCTATCACGAAACGCTTAATACGACCCGGACGAGAACACAGGTACGACGTACGGACAGACATAACATCGACAACCAAGTCAATGTCCACGGCCTTTGATAACCAGTTGTGGTGCACTGGCGTGTCTACCCACCCCAGGATTGAACCCGGGGCCTCGTCTGCTCGTGGTCTGTAGACAGTATGATAACCGCTACACCACAGTTAGTAGACGATTTCGTGCCTTGTAATACAAGGCTTTACATGTTTAGCATGTGTTTTAAACAATGGGTACGCATCTGGGCTTTTTAGTATCAATCGCGGTGTAATACAGGGCTGTTCTTTGGGTGCATATCTTTTTATTGTGAGTGCTGAGGTTTTATCTATTGGGTTAAGAAATGATGTAAGTTTGCACGGTCTTGTTCTTTGTTATCATTAATTTAAAGTAGCACAGTGCGCTGGTGACACCACTCTTTCTATTGAGAATAGTATTACCTCTATTAACGCTGTTATTTATATTCTAAATGAGTTTGTCTCTGTATCTGGTATGTCGAAATTTTAGAGCATATTTGTTTGTCTTGTGACTTGTGTCAATAAATTATGGAATACTGTTGCCCGAATGTTTCTAGTTTGATCTAGTTGCGGGTTAAAAGAAATATTTTAAGATAAATTTACAGCGGACTTAAAAAAGAAATGGAGAAATTAAGAGATAATGATATTCACCTCCAACTAGGTTTAAATTGCAAACCTGAAAAACCTCTGTTCATAAGTTATATTACAATAACGGCCTTCGTTGACTTCAATTTCAAGGCAAGAACATCTGATTTGGGAGACCAACTTTTTAAGTTTAGAAACATTTTAAAATAATAGGTATTGCTCTGCATAACTTTCTGTTTTAATTGAGCAAAACAACGCAAAGAACTTCTAGAATTAATATCACTCAACCAGTTTTGTCTATCTATGTCACAAACTCGCTGCTTAAAATTTCATAAAAATGTGTAGTAATCTCTTCTCTCTTCCCAAACATTGCCAAACCCAGTTTCATACAAAACTTTTTAACACATAGTCCCCATGATAGCTCTTTCTTTTTTTCTTTTTTTACTAATACTCTTTGTTCTACATAACAATGAGCCTGATACCTCTCTTTATTAAGAGTGAGAAGTCTTAAGCAATAAGTTTTATGCTTTAGTATTGTTTGATTTTTATAGGAAAAACGACCCAGCCCTCCTAGAGCTAGAATATGTATGGCATTTTGTGGTAAACCTAAAACATATTTATGAAACAAATTGTAAACTCTTATTGTACTTTCATGGGGAGTGATACCCCATAACTCAGATTCGTATATTAAAATAGGCATTATCTTATGATGAAAAATTTGAAGGTATATATGTATATATATATGTATTTATATGTTTTTTATATATATATATATATATATATATATATATATATTTATATATATATTTATCTATATATATATATATATATATATATATATATATATATATATATATATATATATATATATATATATATATATATATATATATATATATATATATATATATATATATATATATATATATATATATATATATATATATATATATATATATGTATAAATATACTATGAATAGGACAAAAGTTAAGAATATATGCATGATACATAAAAATGAGAAATTATGAAAATATATATATTTAAAAATACATAAAAATTTATAACAAATACATTTACGATAAAACGTTGAGAAAATGTGTCAATTTAGAGTTAGTTTTGTAAAAGCATTCCTTGGTTAAAACAAGCCGCTCTATATACAAACAGTTTGAAAGCATGCGTATTAATAGGAACATTTATAACACACGAGAATATTGCAGTCATGCAGCCATATTGTTCAGATGTTGCAGTAAAATGTCATAGTTTATAATTTATGTACTTAAAGTATTACAAATCACTGTGTTGAAAAACATTTGAATTATTTTCAAAATGGCCGTTTCGCGCCTAAAAGCCTAGCTTTAATGTTTCGAAAACGGCGCGTGGTAAACATATCAAATGGGAGTGGAAAAGTTGTAGCCATGACAGTAATGAAGGTATTTTTATTAGTGTTAAGTTTCCCTTAGCAAAGATATTTTTCCCAGACGTATTTCAAATTTAAAAAATGTAACATTGCATGAGGTTTTAATGTTAGGATAGCAAAGGATCATGGGGAATATCACAAAATGGCGGCTTCCATGCAGCAAAATGTTCCCAATAATAGGAACATTTGTGTTCACATTAATATGTATTCTACCGGACTGACAAAAGAATTATTGTAACGCACATTTCTAATCTTGGGTGTGATTGCTTTATTTCTTAGAATATAATTGGCTTTTTGAAAAAGTGACGTCAGATCAGATTTCAGAGGGTGCTGTTCCCTTTTATCAATAAAAAAAGGGAAGAGCGTTGGTTTATCACCATTGCTTGTAACATGACTTTCCTTCTTAGTAACATTGTTGGCCATTAATTCGTGACGTATTACGCTACTGCAAAATATTATTTACTCCATTATCTTCATTAAATATCTATTATTTACATGTTACGGTGGCAACCTTTCATTGTCTGATGTTTTTGCTGTACTTATCATTTTTATCGGGAGGCATACGCAAAGCACATTTGACGGTATAATGCAAGTGATCCGATCTTTTACAACTTTACAAGACCCTTGCTAAATTTGATACAAGTTATTCACCTAACAACTGAAGTTGTTCCCTTTTGTACCCAATCCAAACTGAGATGCATGATTCTATGTTTCGTGGAAAACATTATTTTTTATTTTCCAACTAATCCTTTAAGATATATGTTAATCACAAGAAGGTGATGCTCCTTACAAGATAGCAACAGGAGATGCAAACTTCTCCAAGAACATACCACCGGCAGAAACATTAAGGGCCATCTACCGTGATTAAAATGTGGAGGCATACAATTTACTCCAAAACGATACTGATTGGCCTAATAATGTTAATGCACCATTGTGTTTCGACAAATCAAATCACAGGATTTGAATTTCTTTTACCTCGTACATTAAAGACGACATCTGGTCTTGGTTTTTCTTTTTTGATTTCACACCACCTTCCAAAGCAATCGACATATACTTTCCAATTATTGAAATTATTAAGTCGGTAAAAAATAACATTGGTGCAGCCTTTGTATTCATACCGCCCTTTAACTGTTTAAAATGACATCATCAACACAGTTCATAAAGAAATATGTGTGACTGACTACAATCTACTTCAAATTTTCCAGGTTTTAAGAATCATTTATCCTTTGTATAGTATACACATTTTCATGACATGTGATTATTGATACAAACCTTCAGAACTTCATGCTAAAGCAGACAGGATAGATATTTCCAAAATAATTATAATGAAATGAATAATTGTGTGTTATCACAAAGAATAAATAATGATATAAATGGCAGAAATTCAACAAAAAATAGCAGCACCCATCTTACAACTTGAAACATGAATAAGTTAAGAACGAAAAAAGCTTTTAAGATGCGGTTTTGGGCACATGGTTTATTTTTGTCTCTATCATATACCAACTTTAAATTTTGACTTTATGTCCATTTCCAAAAAAGAAGGTGACGTGGAATGAAATAGAAAGTTGTAATATGAAAATTTTCAATTGGGCGGAGGGGTAAATTATTCAAATAATCAGATAAATGAATGAATAGAAGCACAATATATATGTTGGAGAAAATAGGTTGGATTTGAGGGTGCACTTCCCCCACCCCCATTTCTTTTTCTTCTGAATTTGTATCTTTTGTATGGTGATTTTTGCACGATCCATCAGGGACATTACGCCCACATTATCCCCGATTTA
>JAIGNY010000615.1:507500-515000 GCA_020152595.1 Chiridota heheva
TTACTACTTAACAGTATAATTCCCCATACCAAAACCTTTGCCATTATTTAACCAAGAAGGTTCTTCTTGATGCCTCCACTTCCCATATTTGGTATTTTTCTATAAATCGTGTGCGGGCCGTTAGATGCAGGGGTGGGGGTAGATGCAGGGGTAGGGGTGGGGGTAGGTTGTTATATTTGGAGCCCGTTATCCTGCTTAGAACACTCGAAGGGTATGCATCAGTTGCATAACTAGACATTTTCTAAATCATGAACATATACCTTACTCCATGGTCTCAAATTTCCAAGAAAAATATTTTCGAATGGATAACCCGCATGCCACTGCAGTAACTGCCATCTTATGAAGTTAATCAGGGGGTGCATCTCAAATTCTGTGCCCCAAATTTAAATATGGCCCTCTGTCAAGGCTGTTTTTCTTAATTTATGAAGTTACCATAATTTTACCTGCTCGAAACAACATTTCTAGAAATTCACACATATCATACAATTTCATTTTTTAAAGTTATAAACGTATTTTATCGAAATAAATTTCAATGCAGTGCACATTTAATCTCAAATCAAATAAAACATTCTTAGTAAATACTGTAAACGCTTCATAGAAGTATTTATCGGTTGTCCAATATGAGCTATCAAAATGGTATATGGTAGTGTGTATACGGTATTTGGAAAGCAAACGTTACACGGCATCTTGCTAGGCTGTTCAAATGCAAAGTTCAAGTGATAATTTATTTAATCATGAGTGCAAAGAACAGACCCTAAGAGTAGAAAGGTCGAAAGTCGCAACTTGATGGATTTGTCACGACTCCAGAGACAGGTTATGTTAAAAATCTGTCAATCTATTCAGTAACAATGAACATCTATTTTTAGGATTATTGAATATTACCATATAACAGTATACAATAGTTATAAAATATGAAACACTTTTGAAAAAAAAAACACGTCGTACAATTTCCCATACATTGTTGTTACTTTTTCAACCTTCAAGGACGTCACAATTGACAGATGTATTAACCTGCCAACAAAATCAGGAATTTTATATCTTTATGTATCTTAGGGCTATCAAATTCAAATTGTCCAGTTTATGTATTGACACGGTTAAAGATCATTTTTGTTTGCATTGCAGCAAATACCTTTCGTTCAGGGCTGGAGTGTACGCTTATAGCTCTGTGGTTACAGTACATGCAATAGCTATTTACCCAAAAATATGGCAGGTATGTAGTCGCTTTTAATATCATTTCATCGATTTAAAGGATTATATTTGTATATGATCAATCTTGGAGAAGGCCTAAAACATTTGACCAAATGGTCCTTAAATTGTGTAGCTTTTTGTACTTGCAGACCACCATTTTCGATAATCATTTACTATCATAACGTTAAAGACAATTGTGTTGTTGTCTGAACGCATAGTTCAGACCGTTTCACCGACCGTTTCACAACATAGAATCAAAATAAACAGCAATTTGAAATACACCCACAAAAACGAGTAATATAGAATCATGTTTTATAAACACTTGCAGGTAAACACTATTGCAGTGTTATGCATTTCAAATAATAAATAATCTTCTCACAGGATGTTTGGCTGGTGAAAATAATTGTTTTAAGTAATTTTCGGTGCTAATTAAAAAATACCTCCCTATCACGTTTCTTTACGCAATTTTCCTTTTCATCTACAACCTGATACAAAATCAGTTGGAGTGTTTTGATCTTTTTTAAGCTCCCTAGTACGCCTTTCCAACGAAATCCAATGACGAAATCCCATAATGCATCTGTCCAACTTAAAAATAAACATTCATTTGAAATTTCATAGGTGGTGAGTCACAAAGACTATATTGGAATCTCTGTTTAGTATTATCTGGGAATAACCAGGGGTGTACGCCACACAAACATCGTTAAGGATATAAGACTGCGTCATAACTAGACTGCTATTTCTAAAGCAATCACACACAAATTAAAACTGAAATATCTCTTCAATAAAAGAAGACTTTTGAACAAGCTTCCCACAATATTTCATAATTCCCTTTTTCATATAAGATGAAAACAAATGACCACTAAACTTACAGATCAAATAAACTTCTCAAAGGATGTTTGGGTGGCAAAAATTATTGTTTTAAGTAGTTTTTTGCGCTAATTAGAAGAAAAAAATGCTTCTGTATCAAGTTTCTTCAAGCAATTTTCCTTTTTACCTACAATCTTGTATAAAATCAGTTAGACTGTTTTTATCTTTTTTAAGCTCCCTGTTACGCCTTCTCAACGAAATCCAATGACGAAATCCCATAATGCATTTGTCCTAATTCAGAGTAAACATTCATTTGAAATTTCATAGTTGGTAAATCACAAACATTATGTTGGAATCTCTGTTTAGTATTATCTGAGAATAACCAGGGGTGTACGCCACACAAACATCGTTAAGGATATAAGACTGCGTCATAACTAGACTGCTATTTCTAAAGCAATCACACACAAATTAAAACTGAAATATCTCTTCAATAAAAGAAGACTTTTGAACAAGCTTCCCACAATATTTCATAATTCCCATTTTCATATAAGATGAAAATAAATGACCGCTAAACTTACAGATCAAATAAACTTCTCAAAGGATGTTTGGGTGGCAAAAATTATTGTTTCAAGTAGTTTTTGGCGCTAATTAGAAGAAAAAAATGCTTCTGTATCACGTTTCTTCAAGCAATTTTCTTTTTTATCTACAATCTTGTATAAAATCAGTTGGACTATTTTTATCTTTTTTAAGCTTCCTGTTACGCCTTCTCAACGAAATCCAATGACGAAATCCCATAATGCATTTGTCCTAATTCAGAGTAAACATTCATTTGAAATTTCATAGTTGGCAAATCACAAACACTATGTTGGAATCTCTGTTTAGTATTATTTGAGAATAACCAGGGGTGTACGCCACACAAACATTGTTAAAGATATAAGACTGCGTCATAACTAGACTGCCATTTCTAAAGCAATCACACACAAATTAAAACTAAATATCTCTTCAATGAAAGAAGACTTTTGAACAAGCTTCTCACAATATTTCATAATTCCCTTTTTCATATAAGATGAAAATAAATAAACACTAAACTTATAGATCAAATAAACTTCTCAAAAGATGTTTGGCTGGCAAAAATTATTGTTTCGAGTAGTTTTTAGCGCTACTTAGCAAAAAATGCTTCTGTATCACGTTCCTTCACGCAAGTTTCCTTTTCACCTACAATTTTGTACAAAATTAGTTGTAGGGCTTTCACACTTTTACGCTCCCTGGTACCCTTTCTCAATGTCGGAGTTTAGAGGATCCCGGAGCGCTATCGTTTCAACCGACATAAAAAAAAAGAAGGGGGAGGAGTGCGACAACAATTTTGTCCAAGATTGTAGGTCTCACTCTTGTTCCATTCCTTCTGAAGGAATATATCAATATGCATTTTTTGTTGTCTTGCCTCAATTTTTCTTGCAGAATTAGGAGAAGTTCTAGTAACTGGTGCCTCCGGGTATATCGGCGCACATGTGGTAAACGAGTGTTTAAAGGAAGGTTACACCGTTAGAGCCACTGTGCGTGATGTGAATAACGCAAAAAAAGTTGATCCATTGAAAAAAATGGCCAAAGACAAACCAGGAGTGCTGAAGATAGTCGAACTGGACGTTGTGAAGCCAGAAACTTGTATAAGGTAACAATCCTTCGCAAATATTGATATCTTACATTAAAATTTATTTTTCATTATTGACTTTTTGCTTAAAAGCAACCTCAAATACATCAATAATCGCGCCTGTTCGCCCTTTTGATTGGGACAAATATTTTGTCTACATATTACGAAATCCACCAGGGAAGTACCTCATAATGCATCTGTCCGAACTTAAAGTTTAAAATTATTTAAAATTTCATAGGCGGTAAACCACAAACTCTATTTTAGAATCTCTGTTTAGTATTATCTAAGAATAACCAGGTTTTACGCCAGAAATGAAAAAGAACACGCAAATACCTTTAAGGACGTTGGCTAGCGTCATAACTAGACGGTCAAATTGACACCCATATCATATGATCCGGCCAAGTATAAAAATGGCATCTCACACTAAATTCCACATGGCATCCCATGTCCCAGATGACATCCCATTCCATCCCTTGTCCCACATGGCTTTCCACCATATCTCCCACATGGTATCCCACCTCATGTCCCACATGACATCCCATCCCATTCCTTATCCCACGTGGCATTCCACCATATGTCCTACATGGCATCCCATCTTATGACCCACATGGCATCCCACCCTATGTCCCACATGGATCCCATCCCATGTCACAAATGACATCCGACCCTATGTCCCACATGGATCCCATTTTATGTCCCAATTGACATCCCACCCTATGTCCCACATGACATCGCATCCCATGCCTTGTCCTACATGGCATTCCACCATATCTCCCACATGGTATTCCACCATACAGTATGTTTCACATGGAATTCCACCATATGCCCACATGGCATTCCACCATATGCCCCACATGGCATCCACCGTATGACCCACATGACATCCCACCCTATGTCCCACATGGATCCCATCCTACATGTATGTCACACATTAATCCAACCTTATGTACCACATGACATCCCTCCATGTGTCCCACATGGTATCTCTCCTAATGTCCCCCAAGGCAGCCCACCTGATGTCATGTATCAGTGGCTTCCCACCCGATGTCCCACATGACATCCCACCTGATGTCCCACATTGGATCCCACCATATGTTTCACATGGTATCCCTCCCAATGGCATCCTACATTATGTCCCACATGGCATCACATCCCATATCCCCATGGCCTTCTACCCTATGTACTACATAGCCTCCTACCTTATGTCACACATGACATCCCAACCTATTTCACACTCTGCGTTTCCCGTGGCATCTCACCCCATGCCCCACATGGCATTTAACCCTGTTCCACATGGCATTTTATCCTGTTCCACATGGCATCCCACCCCCATGTCCCACATGGCATCCCACCCCCATGTCCCACATGGCATCCCACCCCATGTCCCACATGACATCCCATAGGCTTCATAAGAAGTCTCATCCTAGCAATCACAGTCCCTGATTGAGCATACTATGTATGAAAGTGTCAGTTCATATGATAACTTATATGCAAATGATCGTTAAAATGGGGTGCGACCCCATATCCCACATGAAATCCCATACAATCACATGCCCCACATGACATCCCATCCCATGGCATTCCACCCTATGTTTCGCATAGCATTCCACCATAAATCCTTCATGGCATTCCATCCCATGTCCTACATGGCATCCCACCCCATGTCCCACATGGCATTCTATAATAAGTCTTATCCTAGCTACCACAGTCCCTAATCAAACATACTATGTATGAAAGTGTCAGGTCATATAATAAGTTATATGCAAATGACTTGTTAAATAAGAAAGAAAAAAAGGTGGAGTCAAATAATAATGCCAGATATAGCCCTTCATGTATACCACATGGTATATATTATATCATATGTCCCGCATGGCCCCCATCCATGTCCCACATGGCATCCCTCCCTATGTCCATATGTAGTCATATCCTGTCAAACTTCCTAACTGAGCATACCAAATAAAAAAGTCTGGCCAATTCATATACTATCGCAACTTTATGCAAATGCCACAATGATTAAGGCGGAGTTTAATAATCATGCCTGATACAACCATTGGTACCCAAATATTTTTCAAATCTCCTGTGCTACGAGAGAGATGCTTGATGATCTCTGAAGAATATGGGAAAAGTATATCATTTTACTGTTATCTACTAAGGAAATATCAAATGTGTTGTCGACTTTTTAAAGAAACTAGTTTACAATCTGTCTTAATTGTCTCTGAAAAAGTTTAACATTTTGTAAGGAAATTGTAACCTTCCGTAAGGATATCTGAAGATACTGTAACTTTTTCTGAAGAACTCTGAAGAAACTTTAACATTTTTGAGGAATTCTCAAAAAAAAACTTTAATATTTTCAAGAAAATCTCACGAAAAACTGTAGACGGCCGGACGGCCGGACGTACAGCCGGCTGGACGGACGAAATCACAATTACATAGGTTTGCATTATGTTTCTTCTGCTCACCAAAATCAGTAAGCATTCCTTACTTGTAGGATTCTAAAACCATAAATTATGTAATAAGTCACACGAGTTTTTGTTCTCCAATCAAAGGGGACATAAAGTCTGACTCAATAATTATTTCATATAATAAAAGGTAAAAATCTAGACCATCTACCAAAATCAGCGAGTCTAAATTATTCCTTAGTCCTATTTCAAGTTATTCATACTTCAAGTCGACATCATGTGCAAGATGGCATAATTTTTCCAAGAAGGACATCAGGATTATAATTGATATCAATTTGAATAATGTTTATTGCAAAATAATGTGACACAAATTTTTAACAGCATGTTTTGATAATTTCATGTCTATACAAAAATATCCTTCACTCTTAGAAAAAGAAAACAACTTTGCAGGAGCTTCACAACTTCAGATAAATAACATAAAAAATACAAAGCATTCCAAAATAAATGAGCTGATGACATTGTATCTTGTATGTTTTAAAATCAAATTGGCGGCTCCCGTAGTAGTAGCATTAAAGTCTTCAATGTTGATCAAAAATCACTTATCTTACCTTACCGATCCTCTTCGTGTCAAGTGGCACATAAGGCCTCTGCAGAGCGTCTCCATTGGTCGCGATCTCTGGCTTCATTCCGCAACCTTCCAAGCTGCGCCATTTCTTTCTTTTTCTACAGATCGCCGCCATGTTGTTTTAGCGCGTCTTTTCTTTTTTCTGCCTTTCGGCGTCCATTTCAGTGCAATATTTGTGTCACTATCGGGCGCTTGTCTCAGCACATGCCTAATGTGCTGATGCTCACCCGATCGTGCCATTGTATCTTCAAAAGTTTTCTGAGGCATTTGGTATGGAGAACATAAATTTCTTTGGATCTCCCTTGTTCGTTTTCAAGGTCTCATATCCATATAATAAGACAGGAAGTACACGTGTCCTATAAAGCCTTAGCTTTGTACTTCTATTTACTGTAGTAAAGCTCCACATCCTACGTTGTCTGATAGATAGCCATCATGATTTTGTTTTTCATGTCATTCATTCCACTTCTTTCTTTGAACAGCGCCATATCTAAGTAAGTAATGCACTCTACGCCTTCTTCCTCTTCATTTTCAATGCGTATCTTTCCTTGATTTCTTGTATTTATTCTCATAACTATTTGTCTTCTGCACATTAAGTTTCAGACCTATTCTATCTGCCTCTTCTTTCAATTTTTCTGTCTTAGTCTGAAACTGTTGATAGGTTGTGGACAGTAGTGAAACATCACCTGCAATATCAAGATCGTCTAATTTTGTCATGAACTTCCACCTTATTCCAGTCGAGTCATCCGATGTTGCTTTACTAATCACCCGGTCGATCGCTATCAGGAATAGGAAACCTGACATACTGCATCCATGCGTACCCTCTGTATTATTAT